>CABFOV010005883.1:15517-37153 GCA_902141375.1 Timema poppense
CCACCGTGGTTCGGATCCCACGTTAAACTGTAGGTCCTCCATTTCATCTCACAATCACCCTACCATTACATGTTAGCGTGAGTGCGTATAGCCCGAACGGGTAGTAAGACGCGGTAATAATAATAATAATTTAGCTGGACTTCTTTAGCAGCCTCTTACATACTGTCATTTGCCACCCTTTTAGCACACTCTAATAAACATTTACTAATTTTATTGAATTTTCTCGGTGGCTTTGGAAGATTCGTTATTGAACACACAAATTATTTCCTGCTGCATGACCTTTGCCTATGCATAAACAAACCTGATGCTCAATTCACGACCACCGGAAGTTTTCTTGGAAGAATCAAAACTGTTTTCGTTTCCATATTCTGAGCATACAATTACTAAAGAATTTTCAGACTCACAAAATGTACATTTAGCACAACTCACACAATGCTTCAGACAAAAGTTCAATGTCTACTAAACAAAAAAAACCAGAACACAATTTTGCATCCTTACAAGTATTATTTTGTTCTTTTTCACAGACTGCTTCGAATAATTGCTTGGAACATGATAATTTTTCTCTTTGAAGAACTAAGAGATGTTTGAATATCACCGTCATCCTGAGTAGAACACATTCTAACCTCAACATTGCAGGGTGGTTTTATTACCAATTGTCGTATTAGCACTTCCTGCATTTTCTGTTTGGTTTCTAGTAAAACGATTACAAGCAAGCTATGTAAACAACCTGGAAGGAAGCCTTGAAACAGTACCAGAGAGAATATAATAAGTGGACATTGACAGAGGCACCAACATAAGGCTTGAAAATTCCCATTCAAAGCAAGGCTTAGTTCAGAAATCTGTATCCAGTAGTATTGAAGTTATGATAGATTTTCCAAATGTTTAAAAGAAGGAGCGTGGCTGAGAGTCATCACCGTCCCTATATAAAATGCAGATTATGATTGAAACGTTAATCCAATATTTTTTTCAACTGCATATTCTTATTCTACAAATTTCAAAATGTAATAAAAATAATAAATTCAAAAATTTTATTTTTGTCCTCAAATTAAGTACCTTCTTACCTTAATACATAATCTTTAATGTTTTAATATCATTTTATCATTTGTAGACCTTGACTTTTTCATAAACCAAAATGGCTATTATGACAACATTATAACTAAAGTAAAGATTAGATTTTTTCCAAAGATTGAACATCTGTATTTTAATAACTATTATTTTAAACAAACCCAGTTAAATTAAATACATCGTTATTGGAATATTAATGAACTTATCTATTATAAGAGCAATCTCTTCCTATAAACAGACTCAATGTAAATACGCAGCTATAATGCCCAAAAATAGCAAAAAGAAACTTAAGGTGAGCGGTATTGCTTAGCACACTTAACCTTAATTCAAGAGTCCTGTCAGATTTGGATACACGAAGTCTAACTAAAGTATGTTTTATAAGCCAATCACTACATTCTTTGCTTGAATGGTGACCTGGTGGTCCGGGGTTCAATCCTCGGTCCCGGCACAGATTTATCTGATTACCAAACCCTTCCTTCACCTCTGACAATACATCTTGTGAATGTGGGGAATGCCAGGTCTCCCACCGTGGTTCGGATCCCACGTTAAACTGTAGGTCCTCCATTTCATATCACAATCACCCTACCATTACACATTAGCGTAAGTGCGTATAACCCGAACGGGTAGTAAGACGCGGGGCTAAATATTATAAACAATATTTAAAACCAATAATAGGTCTCTTTGAAAAATGACACCTTGAAAATCTCGGATTAGCACGCCACTGAGCTATATCCAGTGAGCTATCCACTGAGCTATATCCAGTGAGCTATCCACTGAGCTATATCCAGTGAGCTATCCGGATTCTTTCCTGCGCCCAAGCTCATACTTCAGGCTCCGTGATGAATCAATAGGGTGATCCAGAGACAGCTGTATCCGCGATCAAGAGTCCTCCATTAAAGTATCCGAAACATCTGAATCCTGTGCAATGTTTCCAGGAAGAACCCTCGTCGAAACAGGAGGAGAGCTCGCCGGTGTCGCGAGACAAGACCGGAGGGATCACCATCAAGATACAAGCCAAGCCCGGAGCGAAGGCTAGCAACATAACAGGTGAGAAAACGCTCAACTACACGGTTTGGATACAAAACAACTTTCTCGACCGGTTATTGATGAAAACAATATTTTATATATTCATACGGCAAGTCAGGCGAAAGGTCGGTAACCTGTTTTAGGGCCCTGATCGATTTTTAACGTTTATCACAAGTCTCATGTTCACCCTTCGTTTCACCATTTTACTTTTAACTCTTTTTTTTTTAAATCTGGTTTTTATTCCTTAAATTCAAAATTTTCTTCCAATACTTATCTCCCTACCTTTAAAAAAAAATATAGAAAATGTACACTATGACCCTATCTTATAAGCTATACCATAGTGGAATTATCCAAGGTAAGCTTGCGTTTTTGTGACATAAATAGTTTTCTTACGCCGTTGACTGAAAATGGCTGCAAGATTGACTGGTTAGTCTCGACCTCTTGAGTTAGGCTATGTGGTATACAGCTGTCACTTTTAAATAAAGTACAAATAATAGTAAAAACATTAACACATTGAAGTACTCTCGCTTTTAGAATCCGATGTTTATGGGTCCAAATCCAGCCAGAGTCGATGGATTATTATTATTATTTAGCACCGTGTCTTACTACCCGTTCGGTTTATACACTTTAAGTACTAATTACGCCAATAGATTGGGAAGGTTGAATTAGAGGAAGTGAACCCGCATTTGAGCGGAGGGAGAGTGGAAAACCATTTAGGAAAAAAAACCGCCCCCAGTTCACCCGACCGAGGATTCGAACCTCGATCTCCCCGTCCTCGGCGGTCGAGCTCAACACGACAAGCGCGTTAGTCAACCACGCCACCGGGGCGGGTGTTATTTATTAAGCGATAAGAAATCCGTAGCACAACTTCCTTTGGAGGAGAAGAAAAGCCGTCGGTCTCGTGTCGGTTATACTCTTATGAATTAACCACCCTGGATTTAGACATTAGGAAGGCTATATTTAGAGGAAATGTACTCACATTTGCATGGAGGGAGAGAGTAGGAAGAGTACGCAGATTGTACCTTATCTCCCAATCATCGTCATTCCAGTCGAGTATGTTGGAAAATATCAACATTCAAATTTGACCTTTTGAGTCTTTTAAAACTTTAAAATATATCAATAAATTAAAAATAATATTTGACTGTGACCAAATTAAACTTTTTTTTCAGTCGTGCCGAGAATGTTTGAATAAAATTAAATACCGTAGTAAAAACGTTAAAATGTATATTTTATTTGTTCCTTAATGATGGAAGAAATAAGTTTTTGAGGAAAGATTAAATTTAATTAATAAATAAGTAAATGAAGAGTTTAAGAAACATTAAAGTTTATAAGTTGACGAGGGCCTGTTAGCCGTGTGTTGTCCCATTCGACCACTGATGTCTGTGTTTTATTGTCGAATGACACTCCTACATCGACGAGCTTACAGATATCTCACTAGACGGAGCGTGAAGCCAGAGGTCTGTGGTTCAAACCCCTGTTCACCTGTCATTTTTATTATATTCACACATTTGCCCCCCACAGATCTCTCTGAGGATCCTAGTAAGTGTACATCCTAAAGGAAGTGTTGTGGAGTAGCGCCCGGCTTGCCCTCCACAGATCTCTTTGAGGATCCTAGTAAGTGTGATCTCTCTGAGGATCCTAGTAAGTGTGATCTCTCTGAGGATCCTAGTAAGTGTACATCCTAAAGGAAGTGTTGTGGAGTAGCGCCCGGCTTGCCCTCCACAGATCTCTTTGAGGATCCTAGTAAGTGTGATCTCTTTGAGGATCCTAGTAAGTGTGATCTCTCTGAGGATCCTAGTAAGTGTACATCCTAAAGGAAGGGTTGTGAAGTAGCGCCCGGCTTTCCCCCCACAGATCTCTCTGAGGATCCTAGTAAGTGTACATCCTAAAAGAAGTGTTGTGAAGTAGCGCCCGGCTTGCCCCCACAGATGTCAGCGGCGAAGCTGTCGGAGTCCAAATAGCGGCGCCACCAATGGAAGGGGAGGCCAACGCGGAACTCGTCAAGTTCATGGCGGCGGTTCTAGGAGTGAGGAAGAGCGACGTCTCCTTGGACAGGGTCAGTAGCACCGGGGACCACACCACCTCTTGCCGAGAATGGCACATCAGGGCAAAGTATCTTGTTAACGTTATTAAAAGGTGTTTTGTCCAAACCGAGCCGTATCAGCAGTTTTATTGTTTTTTATCCTGAAACAGTCCTTCCTTATTGTGGCGGCAGTGTAAATGTGTTCCTCTCTGTCCAGTGGCAGCAGTGTAAAGTATGAACTACGTTCTTATTTCCATTGTAAAATCCATGTCGTGTTCATTCCTTTTGGTAAAATGCCTCCATCTTCCTCTGTCCTTCCTCCTTTTCTCACTTGCGGTCTCTTCCCCACATACTTCATATCCATTAATCTTCCTGGAATCCTCTCTCCTACTATTCCATGTACCCCAACTCTAGACCTTACATCTTCAATCCTAATCCTAGCTCTTCCATCCAAAGTCCAAGTTTCCCAGCATACGTTACTATGGGTATGACGTATGCTCTGTACAACACTTCAAGGACACTTCTCTTCTCCAGAGCAGGTCTCTTATGTTCCATTCACGGTAGGAGTTACTCTCTGAAAGGTCTTTTCTCCTACCAATATCCTACTATATAGTAGCTTTATGGTAGGGAAAAAGGCCTTTCAGAAAACAATTCCTATGCTGAATGGAATATACACACCTATATAAAACCTCTCCCTGCTTCCCTCGTCTTACCAGATCTTCTCTTCTGCCCCAATCACACTACCGAGATACTTCATGCTCTTCACTTCTTCCAACTCTGCTCCGTCCAGCTCTATCCTCTTTCTTTGTCTTGTCATCACCACTAAATTTCATTCCACACTTTTCTGCCTCCTCATTCCCTTTCCTCCCCCCTCCCATACCATCAGCAAACATCATGGCTTCCACTTTCTCCTCGCCGGACCCCCTGACCCGATATCGCTATCATTTGCTCGCCGATACGAGTATTAATAGCGAGAGGGCACTTCCTTGTTTCTACGTCGTACAAACCAAGAACACCATTTATTAGTAAGGGCCGGTCTTAGGACTACCGGATCAAGGTCATCAGCCACTTTAATGTTTTACGCGTCTTATTAAATGAATTGATCTGTAGGATATATTTTTATGCATAATACATAAGGTTGGTACTGTTTTTACTGGTGCGCGCATGCGTATAAGCCCTGCTGATAGCGCTACAACCTGGCGAGTGGTGAGAGCGCTCAACATTTGTTAAATAATGGTGCCCAACGGAGGGCGAGGAAACAGATGGCGTCACGTGGGCGCAGAAGATAAGATCTCTTGCGAGTACTAATTTCGGTGTCTGACATAATGTGGACTATAGTTGGATACAACGTTTACAACATTTTGTTTGTTATAATCACATTTTGATAATTTGTTCTTACATAAATATAACTCTACAAATATCTTGTCAGTTTTTATAAAAGTGTGAATTAAATGTTCTAACTTTATAAAGTTAGAGCCCGGTTCTGTGCCTACTAAATACGTGAGCCAAGATGTTAACCTAAAAACAGATTCCGACTAACGAAACCTAATTAAAAACTACGCGTCACTATGGCAACAACCATTTTTAACTCACAGATAAAAGTGATAAGGTACTTAAACCTCCCGATTAAAATGTGACGGATAAACACATTTTATCTGGCGGCCATGAGACGCTCTTTTAACTTATCGACCAGATATAAATATTTATCTACCAGATTAATGTTTATCCAGGAGTCCTAAGACCGCCCCTAAATCAATTATATTAATACAATTGTCACTCCACCAACTATACAAGTCTATATAATGTATTTTACCAATGTCGTATCGCGCTTGGTCCGCGTAGTTGCGTTCCTCAAGCCCGCTAATCTCGTCTCGGACTGGACTAGACTGCCGTTGACGGGGAGATCAAGGTTCGAATCTCGGTCGGCTGTACTGAGGGTGGTTTTCCTGAATGGGTTACCTCTCCCCTTCCACACAAATGTGGTTACACTTACTCTAAATTAAACTTTCCTAATTATTATTATTATTATTTAGCACCGCGTCTTACTACCCGTTCGGGTTGTACGCTTTAAGTACTAATTACACTAAAGGATTAGGAATTGGGAAGGTTGAATTAGAGGAATTGAACCCCCATTTGCGTGGAATACCATTTAGTAAAAAAACCACCCCCCAGTTCACCGGACCGAGATTCGAACCTCGATCTCCCCGTCCTCGGCAGTAGAGCTCTACACGACTAGCGCGTTAGCCAACTACACCACCGAGGCGGTTTTCTTTCCTAATATTTAAGATATTAGTGATATTAGTACATAAGTGTATAACAAACATGCTCTCTATATGGTAACGACGGCGCACTCCTCTAACCCCGAGTGGTGTTTGTCGTCCCCAGGGCTCCCGGTCCAAGCAGAAGACTCTCCTGGTGACAGCCTCGGACCTTACCCCCGAACAGGTCCTCCAGAAACTAAAGAGCCAGACGAACACTGGTTGAACGTTCCATGGCAGTGTTCGAAAGCCTTGTTTTGTGCGCAGCTCGGCGACCGTAAGCGGACATTTGGCGCGAAGTGACTCGCGTCAATAGTACAAAAAGTGTAAATGAAACTTGAAATAACTCTTGTCATCAAACATAAATAATATAAACAAAAAACCATGTGTCAAGGTCACGTTTTAAATCCGAAGGAACCTCTAATCGAATATATGAAATATTGTAAAGACAGAATATTTTTTGTTGGTTTTTCATTTTCTTTAAATTTAAAAATCACCTCTGAACACAGCTATAGAACTCGGCACCTTTGGCTTAGTACGACAATGCTCTTCTAACCACTGAGCTATCCCGGTGTTGTTCTTCACTCTGGACACAGGAGAGCTCTGTGGGCGTACTAAACCAAACATCCTGGGTTCGATTCCCTTGTCCAGGTGTAATTTTAATACATCCTAGTCCTCGGTCCCGGCACAGATTTATCTGATTACCAAACCCTTCCTTCACCTCTGACAAGACATCTTGTGAATGTGGGGAATGCCAGGTCTCCACCGTGGTTCGGATCCCACGTTAAACTGTAGGTCCTCCATTTCATCTCACAATCACCCTACCATTACACATTAGCGTAAGTGCGTACAACCCGAACGGGTAGTAAGACGCGGTGCTGATAATAATAATATTCCCTGATTTCCCCTGATCATTTCCTAAAATTCTCGACTAAAGTATGTCACATCCTTCTAAATCGCCGCCCCCTCCTTCCACCATCGTTATTTTATTAATCTTTTTTTTAATAATTATTTTAAAATTTGAACTAAAATTGTTTACTAGGAATTAAAAAAATATATTACACAGCTACAAACAAAAAAAATGACATTATAATTTACTGATTATTGTATTTCATATTTTGAGTAAAATATCATTTCCCCGGATTTTTGTTGTGATTTACCAAATTCCCGACTTATTCCCGTTTTTTCCCGATCACTTCAAATTCCCGTTTTCCCTGATGGTAGACACCCTGAATAATAATTCAGTCTAATGAAATGATTGTTCTGACATTCATTTTGTATTATTCTTGAGTGATTCAGAGCCAATTATTATCATATGATGAACTCTACAATCAGATTCTAGACCAATATTTTATTTATTTTGGGCAACAATTCAATCAATTAAGGGGCGCATGAAATATCAAGAACCATCATCATCCCAAAGTTTCACAATTGCAATACTTTCTCTCTATGCGAAAGTAAAATGTTGACCCAGAATGTGGTAGAGGAAATAGAGGAAGGCTAGTCAAAAGAAATTTCCACGAATGTTTGATTTATTTATTATTATAAAAACTTAATTTTAAAAAAGGACACACACGCGCAGTGAAGTGCCCCAAAAGCCGACAAGCGAGGTAAACTTGACTTCCCGTTCAAAAAAAACCTCAACTCCGGTTCATCCGGTTTCCCTCGCCGCGCCGATGGTCATCTTTGAATTCGTCAAAGTCGCGGGCGCGCTGGAGCTCGCAGGGGTCGTCCCGCTCCACCCGGTGCTCTTTCTCCGCCTCCTCCAGCTCGCGCTCGGAGTCTGCGCTCTCCAGGGTGGCCATGTCCTGCAGGTTGCGGCTCATGGCGCCGGGGGCGGGGAAGCTGAGCGGGGTCAAACAAGTTCGTGTAGAACAACAAAACTCATTCCGACACATTTCTTAAGTTAGACATGAACATCTGACAACAGATTCAGCTGTATAATACGAGTACATCATCCAACAGATGCAGCTGTATAGTGTTAATAATATATAATATAGTGTTTTCACATGAATAACAGAAATTAAAGTTTTTTTTCTCTCTAAATAAACACAATTTATTTATAATTTGGCAAATATCCCGTCATGCAATATAGGTAAGCATTTAAAATCACAATTTCCACTTTTACACGTTACGATACCTACATTTCACTAGATGTTTGTTCTTCTTTGTTTACAGCCTTTAAAATATGTCACGCTAGGTCTAAGAGAGGATATTAATAAAAATGGACCTTACTAAAGACAGCCATGTTTGACAAAATGTTATATTCTTTATTTTAATTCCCTTCCCCTTATTTGGTAGTAGTTTAGTCTTCCATGACGACAAGTTCTGGTGTTGTTATTGTTTGGTCTAAGTCCAAGTTAATAATCTATTATCTCAATATTGCTATTTGTAAGACTCGAAGGTAATGATATTGATATATCGAGTTTGATATTACTAAGTGTGAAATGTTTTGTGAGTATTTATATTTGATTTAACTCCGAATATGTTAATAAATTGTTAAATACACAAGATGAACGAAAAATTTAGATAGTTTTATTCAAGTTTTTTTTAACGATTACTAATTCGACTCGTATTTATGTAAATAATAACATCGTTTTCAACTTATAACATCATCGCTTTTTGAGAAAAATAACACCACTTTCCCCCTAAAAATAACCTCAGATTTTGCAAAAGATGTGTTTATATACTTTTTTTTTCCATTCATTTTTTGATGTAGTTAACGTGTACTTTCTAAACCAACTGATTATATCCTCACACCACTTATAAACAAACTAAAATCTAGAGTGAACACGCGCGCCTGTTAATTTATCACCGTGAAAAGGGAAACCCACATTTCACCTATTATAAATGGTTTGATAATGCCAGGAATCGAACCCGGTACCTTGAGCTCGGTAGAAAGAGACACTACCGACCGAGATATGGTGTCCCGAATAGTTGAGTCAATTAATTCGATTTGATCTTGTAAAAGGGGGGGGGGGTGTGGTCTGCCGNAGGGGGGGGGGGTGTTGTCTGCCGAGACGCCGGTGGTTGCGATGGCGTGAGGAGCCGCAGACTCCCGCCTTAAAACTAGGAGTCGAGAACGACCTTGAGCACGGGATTAACCGTGGATAGCTCAGTGGTAGAGGATTAGCGGAACCAAAGTTCCCCGGTTCTATTCCCACTTGACTGAATCCGATTCAGATATCAGGACTTGTTCCGAGGATAGCCCCCCACGTATCAGTTTACGACACACGTTAATTAATCTACAATGTTGGTACAACTTACTCTCCGTCTTGGACCCTCTTGTCGTAAAACTCCTGCACTGTCATGGTGTTAATTAACCTATAATAGTTGGTACAACTTACTCTCCGTCTTGGACCCTCTTGTCGTAAAACTCCTGCACCGTCATGGCGTTAATTAACCTACAATGTTGGTACAACTTACTCTCCGTCTTGGACCCTCTTGTCGTAGAACTCCTGCACCGTCATGGTGGGGATGCTGGGGTACCCCAGACCGTACACCTGCTTCTGGAGCTCGTTCTTGGTGATGATGATGGGTTTCAGAGGTTTGGGCGGAGGATGCCTCCTATCTTTCCTCCTCTGTTCTGGTTCCTCCTCTTTCTTCATCTTCATCATGTATTCTATAAGCGGCCTCTCCTTCTCGAGGCTGCTCAGCTCGTCGACGGCTTCCAGGGCGAACGACCGGATCAGAGTCAGGAAGAAACTCCGCTTGGTCTCGTCGTCGACGTTGAGGTTGCTCATGGACTGGCGCAGACTCTTCAACTGTTCCCCCAGCTCCTGCTTGTCGCGGAACCGCTGGAGTTTCGAGCTGCGCGCGGCGACCATCATCCCCAGACTCGGGCGGGACGCCGCGGAGGAGAGCTCCACCGCCGTCTGTTCCGAGTCGGCCCCCCTCGGGGCGGGGACCTGTATGTTTGTTATGGCGAAGCTGTTGCAACGCTTCAGGAAATCGCGGAAGTACACCTCAGCCGTGTCGACGACCTGCATCCTGTCCTCTATGCACAGTTTGAGGCTGAGCGTGCCCAGGAGGGCGGGGAGTAGGAAGTATTTTATGTTGTCCGTGGCGACCTCGTCCACAGTCTCGTTGGAGCTGAACACGTCGACGAGCGACACGAGGTTGGTCGCGTCCTCCAATAGACGCATGGCCTTCTTTATATCCGTCTGAAACAAATAAAATCGGGGGGGAGGGGCTACCAAACATATTTTACAAAACTCCCCTTGACTTTTCCAGGCAACATTTTCAATTTTCCCTGACTATTTTTTTCTTCCAGTTTTAATGGTGGACAATGACTTTTGTTTTATTTATTATTGATCACTTATTAAAACAAGTTTTGTATCTACTAAAAATAAACGGTTTTATCAGTTATTTAAAAAAAAATTAAAATGTTATTTTATTTAGGTATTTTCAACTTTTGTTTTAATCTTTAGTTGCGAAATTAATGCGATATTTTAGACATATTGTTGGTGACCTGGCGGTCTAGGGGGTAAGATGTCTCACTTCCGTGCTGGCGGCCGGGGTTCAATCCTCGGTCCCGGCACAGATTTATCTGATTACCAAACCCTTCCTTCACCTCTGACAAGACATCTTGTGAATGTGGGGAATGCCAGGCCTCCACCGTGGTTCGGATCCCACGTTAAACTGTAGGTCCTCCATTTCATCTCACAATCACCCTACCATTACACATTAGCGTAAGTGCGTATAACCCGAACGGGTAGTAAGACGCGGGGCTAATAATTTAGACATATTTTTTAATTCCTTGACATTTCTCTGTCATCAAAAAATTCCCAGATTTTTCCAGGTTTCCCCCGTCTGTAGCCACCATGTAGTTTAAAAATAACGACTGGTCACGAGAATAGGCATTAGGGACCTAAGGCTTAGCAATCCCACCATCGGGGTATCCGGGAGCTGTCTCGTGCTTAGGGGGGTACATTTAAATGTGCAAGACTAACATAACATTTCTAAGCCAAGTTTTTAAATTATAACCCGCCTCGGTGACATAGTTGGCTAACGCGCTTGTCGTGTTGAGCTTGACTGCTGAGGACGGGGAGATTGAGGTTCGAATCTTGGTCAGGTGAACTGAGAGGGGTTTTTCCTAAATGGTTTTCCACTCTCCCTCCACGCAAATGCGGGTTCACTTCCTCTAATTAAACCTTCCGAATTCCTAACCCATTAGCGGATAGTAAGATGCGGAGCTAAATATTATTATTATATAACCCTAACGTGTATTAAAACAGTGCTAAAAAAAAGAGATCTAAACATTGTACCATAACAATGAAAAAAAGTCTAAAACGGGACAAGTACTATCGCTGTTTTTATTGCATTTTATTTTTTCAAAAGTTATAGAATTCACTTTAAAAAATATTTTAATATATTTTTCTTATGACAATTAAACTTTGATTTTGGTTACATTATCTTACAATTCGCACTTCAAACTACCATCCATGACAAAACCATAAAATAGTCACATTTTGAAGAATATTGGTATTTTTTTTTATCAAAGGTTTTATGTCCAAATAGAAGTGATCATAATTCGAATTCGCTGTAACATGGTATCAGCCATTAACTCTATTTGAAAATCTTACCTGTACTTTTCCACTATTTGTTGCTTCGCTTGTACTGGAGATCGCATTAAATAAGTCAAATCCTTCATCAAATAGGTCGGATAACTTTTTTTCGTCAACTTGGTCGTTAGCTGCCATGTTAATGTTAACTTAGTTTATTTTAGTAAAATACATTGCTGTTATTTAACTTGAATCACAATATTCACAGACTAATAAAAGTAAGATGATTGAAACTATAGAACTCGTGACGATGTCAGACGTGCATCTTTGATCATTTTGTTACCAACACATTAAAGAAAAAATTACTAAGTAAAAAATAATTAAGTGTCATTGCCGGAGGAATAGTCAAGTAGACAGAAATTCATCTTTTATTAATAAATCATATTGAAATGCTATAAAACATAACTGGATGGTGGTGTAAGACGAAATAGTCAATGCCATAGCTAATACATTGCCCCCAAAAATTAACTCCAATAATTGTGATCTTTGATCAATGATCTATAATTGTAGGGACATCTCTGGATGAAAATTTTGAGCTGTCGTCTGCACATTAATGCATTCGATGAGATATTTGATTATAATTTACAAATTTATGCGAATTTATACATATTTAATTATTAGTATATATTATAAGTCAGAAAAGCTATTGTTACTTAAGTTGACCCTTCAAATCTGTTATAATTAATCAGAGTGGCTAGCTAGAAGGTTAGTTTCCAAAACAGTAATAATTAACACTTCCCGTTCAACTATACAGGAAAAATCAGTAAAAATGGTCACTATTCACTGAGGGTCGTCGCAAGAAATGAATATGTATATTTTTAAGGGATGGTGGAGAGGGAGGCGGTGTATTTTCCGACTCTAGGTGTTTAAAAAAAAAAATCCATGTGACAGGGACAGTACAAGGGTAACGTTGAGAACATGGGGTCTCGAATGGAATGGTATGAAATACCCCCTAACCCCTAGAAAATGGTAAAATTTGGGGTGATATTTTGATCTTGAATCGAGGTTTTAGGTGCCTGTATTTTTAAAGTTATTTGTTAGGTTCCGTAATAATGGATTTTTAAGAGTTACAATTGATATTAGTTTTGACATTCACCATCATTGCGTGTAGGAAACTACTGTTATCAAGGGTGGGTTAATAAAAACTCCAGGCTTTATCGAAGGATCAACTTAAAAGATTATCTAACCGTACTAAGACTCCTAATATATAGTAGTAGTATCCTTAAAACTAGTAGGCAGTGACAATAGCGCTTCTACCCAACTTTATTAATTAATCTTTCATTTCAATTTACAATAGAATGAATTTATTTTTAATGTTTAATGAGCCATGAAGATGGGGAACTTTAAAGGAGTAGAAGGGAAGGTGACAAGCTCCCTGTACAGTCAGCTGCGTGGGGGAGGTGAGAGCCCAGTCCTAAGTACACCAGGTGGTTGGTAGTTTGAACTGGTTTCGGCCGGGTCCCGGGCGCTGTTAGTTACACCTGGAGCCAAGATGTGCCGGTCATCTCCAGAGATATTCTATAAAGCTGATCATAATATGATAATAGTGAGATAAGAAAACATGGCTGTTCTTCAACAACGAGCGCAAGATGTTCTGCCTCTTATGATGGTCAAATGGTCCAGATTTTTAAGAATATTTGACTTATAAGAGTGTAAGATAGATTGGTAATTCCGGTGAGTAATGGCTCATAGAGTGTAAGATAGACAGGTACTTCCGGTGAGTAATGACTCATAAGAGTGTAAGATAGATAGGTACTTACGATGAGTCACAATACAAGGAGCTGAGGATGACATCAGCCATCCTAACATGCCATGTGTAGGACTCCATGTTCCGACTCTTAAAATATTGTAGTCAGCATGATCAAAAAATACCAACTTTCATCCAAAGCTGCTTGTTCCTCCAAGAAACATCCTAACTTCCCCTGTTTTTGAAACAATTAAATTAAATTGTTATAGTTATTTTATTTCACCTTTACCATGTCCGTTGTTTAGACATTTAACCAAAATATGTCTAAATGACTCGATGTTTCTTATCAGCTTCTATAAGGCGATTATAATGAATAAAGTACCTACATAATGATACCTGGACAATACCTTGTGTCTAAAAGTCATGTAACCAGGAAAATAGGGTTGATATAACCTGATTCTGGTTGTAAGAACAGTAGTAAGAATTCAATAACATTTATTTGTAGCCTACATTGGTAACATGTTATAATATTATTTGTTTTTATTTTATATAGGTCCCTAGATAATATCTATCAAAAGTTACAGCTGGAGATAACATGACTTGATGTATGAATATATTAAAAAAAATTTATTAACTACTTATGTTCTTCCTATCAAAATCATACTATAAAAATACATGCTTTACAAGGATTTAAATACTTTAAAAAATAAATCGATGAGTTGAGCAAAAGAGCTTGGAAATTTTAATATTTACTTATCAATGTATGTAGCTTGTGTAAGGCCCTAGGATAAATAATGACTTGTTAATTGAATTAATCAAAAATTGTATTTTCCTTCGCGAAATTATATTTACATATCTTGGTTAACATGGTCAGCATGGCTATTGAATAGTTTGACTAATTTAGAGATGATCTATAACTTAGACTGTAACGACTACATTTTAGTGTCAAAATGTAAACAGCATATTAAGCGAAGTGTACACAAAATGTAGACCGTTTCAGAAAAGAAATGACTTCCTCACTGTAACTCAGTATTCTTGTCATAATTATGACAGCCTCCTAGCTTCAAATGGCATTATTACCTCATATAACTTCTTAGTTCAAAGTTGGGATTAAAAGCCTGTTATTGACTCGGAGTTTATCTGGTGACAAATAAATTCAATAGTTGTATATTTGGGTACAGTTCTTCTTAAATTATGTGGTTTAAGAAAGTGCGTCTTCAGAGTTTAAGCATTAATAGGAATTGTTAGTTTGTCAGTAATTGTATAAAGCCATGTTATTGTTTCACAAAGTTATATACCATGTTGTGGTAATTAAACTAGTAAACTATGGAACAATGA
The DNA here is from genome assembly GCA_902141375.1 of Timema poppense. Lineage (NCBI taxonomy): Eukaryota > Metazoa > Arthropoda > Insecta > Phasmatodea > Timematidae > Timema > Timema poppense. The sequence goes on from CABFOV010005883.1 coordinate 30,479, forward strand.
ATCTTTTGTTTCTCAATTTAATGAGTGCATACAACCCAGATATGAGCCAATGACCATCAACCAATGTAGCTTGGTTTATTTACTATCATTATTTTGATACATTTTAGTGAAGCTAAGGTTAGGTTGCCTTGTCTTACATTTAACCAATAAACAAACTAAACAAGCTCATAATATCAGTATTATCTATAATTTTTTTTTGTTGGTAATTTGATTTGTCTAAGTCATATTTGCATTCATTAGTATGCTTAGATTCTTTATGAGATAAATAGTATAACCCTTTTATCAAGTTAAACATTGTAAGGGTATAGATGTTTACTAGTGACAATAGACTCGATGTCCCAATAAGCAATACTTGGAATTTAGTTATATTTAGTTGCAGGCCATTACAACGTGACCATGAAGAGATTGTTCTCAAGTCCGCAATAACTTTGTTTATAGTTGTAGGTAAGTTTGCAATACTGTTAGAAAAGTATATTCGTAAATCATCCGCAAAGAGAAGCAAAAAGAATATAATTTAAATTTGTATAATAGGCCAAGTATTTTAATATATGAATAGAAAAATGAACCTAACATAAGACCTAGCTACATTATTTACTTGAATATAACAAATGATAGAAAAAATTATCTACGCCTTGTTTAGCTCAATGTTAGAATGTTTGATTTGTTTTATTCTACTGTAGTGTAGTTTTAAAAATACCATGAAAGTGTTATCAATTAAAATAAGCCTACTACCTTGGAAAGTAATAAGAGTATATATACAATTCGAAAATTCAAACTTATATTGCTTTTATAATTTTATTAACTTTAATAATACATGATAAACTAAACTATCATTATAAAAAAAGCCCCATTAAAGTCAACTACATGTAACAAAGTATTGTAAAATTAAAATTTATTTATTTAATATTGAATTTCAAGCTTTTCATTTATAACTACTTTTCTCATTTTAATCAAATTATTTTAACTTGTGTATTATAGAATTTGTACTATTTATATAAGTAGAAATATGTATCTGGAATAAAGTGCAATATTAAATAGCTGTATTTCTTGCTCAAAACTTATTTGAAATACAAACAGTCCTCACAAGATTCCGATATTCCACATGTCATGCAATTGTACTGATTATTCTTATTGTGGATCAAGACGTGTGTATTTAACCTTCCCTTTGAAATAAAACATTTGTCACATTCTTCACATTTGTATGGTTTCCCTCCACTATGAATCTTCAGGTGTTTAGATAGAGAGGACTTTGAAGTAAGTAATTTACCACACACTTCACATTTGTGTTTCACTCCACTGTGAATCTTTAGGTGTTGAGATAAATATGAATTTGTAGTGAAACACTTAGCACACACTTCACATTTGTGTTTCACTCCACTGTGAATCTTTAGGTGTTGAGATAAATATGAATTTGTAGTAAAACACTTAGCACACAGATCACACTTGTATGGTTTCACTCCACTGTGAATCTTCAGGTGTGTAGATAAAGATGAATTTGAAGTAAAGCCCTTATCACACAGATCACATTTATATATTTTCTCGCCACTGTGACGACACTTTTGATGTCGAGATAAACGTGTATCTGAAATAAAGCACTTGCCACAAAAACCACAATTGTATGGCTTCTCACCACTGTGAAACTTCAGAAGTAGAGTTAATAGTGAATCCGTTATAGAGCCATTAACAAATCGATCAAATTCACACGGTATTTCTCCACTATAAAACTTAAGGTGTACATTTAAATGTGTATCTGTATTAAAGCCTTTACCACACAAATCACATTTGTATATTCTTTGTACGCTGTGGATCGTTAAATGACATTTCAGACCCGTCTTGCTTGAAAAACGTTGGCCGCACTCTTTACAGGTGTATTGTTTTTTGCGATGAAAGTTTGTTTTTGATGTTCTGGTTGAATGTACCGTGGATTCCTTAAAATTTCCAGCCAGATCATTATTAGTAATGTCCTGAAGTTCAGATATTTCACTATCACTGTGTGGTGAAATTTGTTCAGTGATTGTCTCGAGCTCAATCTAGAAATAAATATTACCATTAAGATGTAGATTTTTAAAATAGGTATTAATTATAGTGAACCATTTGAGTCAATACAAAAAAAGTTGTTTCAACATAGTATTCATATTTTAATATAATTGTTGGGAGAAAAAAATTTACCCAACATAATCAACAGAGTGTATTCAAAATTTAGAAGTCAAAAAAGACAAATATATAATTACAATTAGGAAATATTGAAAGTTATTGGAAAGCTTCCTATCTTATGATGACATTCTTAAATTTATGCACTGGCTTTTGCACTGTGAGCACGCAACATCCAGAGAGGGGGATCGCAGATGCAAGCTGAGTAGTATTTCTGTGTGTCCAGTACGTTAACAGAGGATGTAGTTTTTTGATAATATATATACTAAAAAAGGTATTTCACCCATAGACACAATTTGATGTATGTTAGCTTTTGTACAAAAATGTACTATTTCATGTTAATAAGGTCAGCAAGAACGTTATCAATCACTGTCAGGCCACACGGCTTAAAATACAATGGTCTGTGATGTTTTCCTGAACTAATTATTTATTCTGTTTAGGTTCATATTCCCTTTCACGTGCAGCCAACATTTGTCATTTCAATAAGAAAGAGGGGAAAGAAAACATTGAAACTCTATGTCAAGGTAAAGAGGAAAGCTCGCTGCTAGTTCTCAAATATCAAACAATGACTGTATTTGTTAGAGGAAACTTCTTATCTCAAGGTAAAGAGGAAAGCTCGCTGCTAGTTATCAAATATCAAACAATGACTGTATTTGTTAGAGGAAACTTCTTATCTGAAGGTAAAGAGGAAAGCTCGCTGCTAGTTATCAAATATCAAACAATGACTGACCTAGTATTGGTATGTATTTCCCAACTGTATTATTTTTCTAATTTCCATTCCCTCTAGTATCCTTATGGTTACAGTAGCCCCATGGCTTCTTTGATGGTGACTGACAGCTCACCGCTGGCTTCTGACTGTCAGCTGCTAAACACATATTTTTGCAGTTCATATGGTTCGGCGTAGGGATACATAATTTGGTCTGGTAACTTTTCAAAGCCGTAAGCTGTCAGTCAGCACCAAAGGAGCCATGGGGCTACTGTAGTTTAAATTGGCCCTAAATATTTAATATCATTAAACCCTGTCAAATGATATGTTGCTCACAGTAATCTCTTAATTATAGTCCCCAATCTGTGTTCTCTGAGTTATCATATGCTTAGTATTTTCAGCGGTCACTTCTAAACCTAATTCCTTACTAACCTCTAGTTTAACCTATACATTTCTTGTAACAGCTTCCTTAGTATTACCTAACAAAGTTAAATCCTTTGCATACCCTAATAGCTGCATTGTACCGTTAAATGTCAACCCTTCCCTACTCTTTTGCATGTTTTACTATCAGCTAGTCTTTTTTACTATTAACTAATAATATTTAATATTTAGCACCACGTCTTACTACCCGTTCGGGTTATACGCTTTAAGTACTAATTACTCTAATGGATTGGGAAGGTTGAAATTAGAGGAAGTGAACCCGCATTTGGGTGGAGGGAGAGTGGAAAACCATTTAGGAAAGAAAAAAAAACCGTTCACCCGACCGAGATTCGACCCTCGATATCCCCCGTCTTAAGCAGTCGAGCTCAACACGACAAGCGCGTTAGCCAACTACGCCACTGAGGCGGGTCTGTGTAATGCATGCTCTCTCTTTACATGAATATAAACCTGACTGTAGTGAAAATATAATACCTTACATTCCTTCTTGATTTCATCAAAGGTGATTAATACCGGTTCAATGGGATTAAATTCCTCGTCCCCTCCAATTTCATTCTTTATTTCAGATGTCATGTTCGAAGAATTTACTGGAAAAAATATTGAGCAATTTAAAGTTTAATAAAGCAACGGTTTGTATTAAAATGATTGTTACAAATGAAATAAACAGTGAAAGATATTGGCCAAAGGTAAGTTTAATTAAAACTTGAATTGTTTACTTTAAAAAAAACCAGTAGCTTGAATTGTAAAATAATGTTGTAAAAATAGCTATAAATCTATAGTTAAATAGATGTATTCCTTTTATTCTAATGTGTCCTTTTATTCTAATTGGGTAATTTAATGCTCTTCAACTTAAGGATTAAACTCTTATATTCCTTTTTTAATATTAATCTATTTTAAGGATTATGTATATTTCCCGTCTACATTTTGAAATATGACACCAAAAATGGGAACCAAGCCTAGAAACTTTGATTGAATGCACCATTTATGCTCTGTCACAAATATTTCCCAGAATATCTTGTTACCAACAAATAGTTGCCTACCTTAGATAATCTTAAAACTCTGCCTTAAAATAATAAGTTATATATTACCCTAGCAAAATGACCCAGCTATCCTCTTGATTAGAATAAAATTACATTGTATTAAAAGCTTAGACAACTTAATAATATGATCTAGAGTAAACGTGGTTGATAATGAATCTTCTGAAATTAATTTACTTCCACGATACTTAAAATATAAAGTTTGATAAAGAGGTGTAGATGCTCCTAAGTGAATAGTAAAGAACAGAGATAAAAGAACTAGATGAATATTATGTTAATTGTCGAAATTCCGGCACAGAAAAAAAACCCACAGTGAAAACAATGATATTAGTAATTAAATAATTTTGGCGCAGTGTAGTACCCTAAACTAAGTATTAAGTAGTTTCAACTTATGGTTTATCTAAAATGACATTCATTGTATACCGCAAGCTTGAGAGAGGTATAAAGTAACAGTACGCTGTGACCTGAGCTGACCAAACCTCAAGGAACCACTTACAGCCAGAGTTCAGCATGGTTCGCGCAAGCGGGCCCGTGGCACTTTGGTCCATGGGCTGCACCACGAGCCTGAATTCGGATTGGTCTTGCTGGAAGATAGTGATGGGGAACCCGATATAGCACCAGAGGCCTCAGAACTGTCGTTCTCATGCCGTAAACGCGGATATACGCATGAATAAGGTGCCGACAGTTCGTGATGAGTGTAAAAATAGAGTTGTCCCAAATACTGAATCGTGGATCTCAAGTGGTGATACCACCATCTTTCTTCCTTGTTCAAGTTATCCTGACAAGCAGAGAATAAGGGGACTCCCCACAAGTTTATTTTACCAGGGTACAAAATAGTAAGCACAAGGGAAGGGTGGGCCACTATCATAAAACAAACAAAAAATTATGTTAGCACAACCCATGCAACAATGTTTCTTTAAGAGCAGATAAACTTTTCAACGTATACATTTTGGCAACATTTAATTCTATACACCATAGTGACAATCATTTCACATTAACCAAAATAATAATTATTTCAGCACTGTATGTACCCATCATCCTTGCCATTTTTGGTTCTTTTATTTTAAATTAACAAAATAGTGATATTTATCCTACATTTTTGCAACTATAAAAACATGGATAACAAAATCAAACCAAACTTAAAACGATTAAATAAGAAAAAGATTCACTCACCTTAATCACCTTTCCGTTAAATTAATATTCTTTTGTATGGTCTTGAGAGCTGGAACTTGATATTTGTAATATATGTCTGTGCACATAGATAATTATAATATAGTATGGATTTATGAACCTAAATGTACTTTCTAGGGGAAAAAATATTTTAATTAGGAATTTCTTTGAAAAACTTTATGCGCAGATTAAGATTAAAACGCAAAGTAAAGAGTATGGTATTCATCTCTTAACTAATAGGCGAGTTTAATTTTTTATTTTTTCCAGATGAAAATACATAACTTATTATAAAATATAATATAATCTTTAACCTAGTGAAAATATACGGCGGGTCGATTGCGAAATAAAACAATAAGTAAAAAGAAAATAAATAACCCACCTACGTCACAGGTGAGTCATACTCGCATGTAAAAAAAAAGCTCAAATTTTTTTCTTAAGCATAATTGTTTTAAGAAAAAACGCAATAATACTTTTTTCGTAGCAAACATAATCTTGTAAACGAGATACTAACATCTATTTTATCGTGTTTGAAGAAATCTTTAAAATCTGTACATTTTAGTAAAGCTAGATGATGAATCATCATTCAATAAAAATCATAACTATAGACCGGAAAGCCAGAGACCACAAAAATAGAAATTATCATAGAGCAATAAATGATATCTTCCTTATAACTGGATGGCAATTAAGTGGCTGAAATTTTCAAGATGTTATCTGCACACCATTGTGTAAGAGAGTAAGAAACTTTCGGGTATTGCCTTCTTGTTTACACACATACAAGGCAAAGTGGCATTTAGACATCGTTCACTAATTTGTGCGAATATATCATATACATTCAAGTATGATTAGTTACATGAAATAAATGTGTTGGTAAAAGGTTTGAAGAGCATAGATAAGTTTGATACTCGTGACTTGCTTCTTTTAAGTTGATCAAATTACCTGACTTACCGTCTTCCACCCCCTAAACCTCTCTAAAATAGATATAAACATTACTTTGGTTTAATGTTATTACAGTAGATTGCACCTATTTTAATTTTCAGGTATATAAGATATCAGAAAATCATCTAAAATATAAATAAATGCAATAAGTAATTACAGAAGCAGTGTTTTTTTTTTCTATACATATAAAGGCTTATTTCTTCCTAAATGTTTATTTGATTCGCCCTCTTGCCCCCC
>CABFOV010005884.1:27452-38985 GCA_902141375.1 Timema poppense
CAGTGGCTCAGTTGAAATGGAAGTCATATTAGGTTCAAGGATCCTGGGCTGTGTCCAAGGTAATATACCAGTGGCTCAGTTGAAATGGAAGTCATATTAGGTTCTAGGATCATGGGCTGTGTCCAGGTTAATATATCAGTGGCTCAGTTGAAAAGGAAGTCATATTAGGTTCAAGGATCCTGGGCTGTGTCCAAGGTATTATACCAGTGGCTCAGTTTAAATGGAAGTCATATTATGGTTTATGGATCATGGGCTGTTTCCAGGGTAATATACCAGTGGCTCAGTTGAAATGGAAGTCATATTATGGTTCAAGGATCCTGGGCTGTGTCCAAGGTAATATACCAGTAGCTCAATTGAAAGCGAAGTCATACTAAGGTTTAAGGGGCTAGGCTGTGTCCAGTGTAATATGCCAGTGGTTCAGTTGAAGGAGAAGTCGGTGACCTGGCAGTCTAGGGGTAAGGTGTTGGACTTCTGTGCTGGGGGTCCGGGGCTCAATACTCAGTTACGGCACAGATTTATCTGATTGCCAAACCTTTCCTTCCCCTCTGATAAGACGTGTATTAATCACAACTTGTGAATGTGTGGAAAGCTAGACTTCCACCGTGGTTCGTATCCCACGTTAAACTGTAGGTCCTCCATTTCATCCCACAATCACCCTACCATTACACATCAGCGTAAGTGCGTATAATCCGAAAGGGTAGTAAGACGCGGTACTAATAATATTCATAGTAATTACAATAATACTAATGAAAGGGAAATCATATTAAGGTTCAAGGTACCTTAGTTGAAACTCAGATAATACCTTTTACCTTGATAACAAATTCTTTAATGTTTGAATGACTTACTGTAATGATTCTATCATAGGTTAAGTTATATCTTAGTACTAACACAAATCTGGTTTTATAAATCATATTGTTAAAACCTCCAACATAAAAAAATATTTCCTTTAAATCAAAGTAACTGTTAAGATGTGTGGAACTACTTTTCTAGGAGATTTATCCTTTGACCTGTGTGTTTTATTATATTATTTTAATTTTAAACTCACTCAAGTTTATTTTAAGTCTAAAGTCAATGATATTTTAACCTCTAAGTGCGTTATTTACTAAGCATCTGTGATTAAAAATCTAATTTATAATTTAAGACACTGATCTTGAATGAAATTAATTTTTAATATCCATTACCATATTTCCACTGGGGAACTTTTTACCAAAGTTAACAATATTTTACTTTGAAAATGAGATAAAGTCACATTACTAAAAAATGTTGTGACATTAATATCGATGAAATATAGCTTTTGGTTGTGTAAGAACATAGAATGAGAGCTGTAAAATTATATTTATATTATCTAAAATCGTAGGATAAAGCTGAATAGGTTTCAGTTAACCGGAATTCGGATAATTACTATGCCAATAATATTATTTGTTTGTATTTGATACGTGAATCATTATTTTTTCGAAATCTGGACAGTATTGAATAGTGATAGAATGGTAGCAATTACAATATTTTTTTGTTAATGATGTTTTGAACTTGCAGGTGCATAAGGAGTCACGTTGAGCACGTGTATAAGCTTACATTAAAATGGCTCTCATACAACAATTTTTTTTGTAACATACTAAGATACAGAAAAATACACATTTTTTGCGAATAACATTGATAAAATCGGTGCTAATAATAATAACATTGATAAAATGTTGCTATATCAAAAGTATTTTTGTATGGTTAATCGACCATACGAGACTTGTGAATACGGGACTTCAGATCAAATGACCTGACTTGTGAATGCGTGAAAGTATATCCAGTAGAATTTTCTAGCTCTGAGATAATATATTAACTCGTAAATAATGGCGGTAGAGAATTAACAGGAAACTGGCCCAAATTTGCGTAGAAAGAGAGTGGGAAATAATTTAGAAAAACCCATCCTCATTACACCCGGTCGTGGTTCGAACCCTGACCTCTCCGTCACTGATAATCCATTCTATTGGAAATTGATGCCTTAGACCATTCGACCACTGATACTGGTTATTTATTGCTAACGAAAGCTATTGTAATTTTTTTTATCGCCGCGTCTTACTACCTGTTAAGATTGTATGCATATGTGATAATTACTTTAATGAAGTAGGGATGAGAAAGGAAGCATTTTAATAGTAATCTACCTGCATTTGCTTGGAAAGAGGGTGAGAAACTATTGTAGAAACCACCTTCAGTAGACCCTACCGGGTTTCTAGCCCCGATATCTATGTCTTCATAAGGCCAGTCTAACACGAGAGTGACGACTTAGACCAGTCGGCCACTGGAGTAGTTATCATAATTACTTTTTTTATTCATACGTCAAGTCATGCTATTTTCAGATGACAATTTTGATAGATTTCATCAAATAAAATACTATTAATAATATTGTAGAATATTATTAATTTGGACCGATAAAAAGTGTATTTATTTTGTAAAATGTCCTTTCGACCACGTCCTTAATTGTAAATATCATTACGGCTAGTAACAGTCTAACCCACCTTGTTGGGCCCACGGACTAAATGCCATGCTCATCTAGTCTGGTTTACCAGTGGCGTGGAGGTTGGGGTTCTAATCATAGTTGAATGTAGTAAGAATAGTTTTATTCCAAAATTGTTTCCCACTAGCCCTCCACATGAATTCGGGTAGATTTCTTGAAAAAATCTACCTCGTCTTGCCAATGATCTGAGCTGCCTGCATGATTACACTAATGGGATAGGGATGAGGAAGGCAGAATTTAGAGAGATGTTATCACATTCCTGTGGAGGAAGGGTTTGAAGCAATTTAGTAATAAAAAAAAATACCCTTAGCTCATCTGAGAGCAAATTGAATCCTGATATTCCCGTTGCCCAAAAACCAGACGTATAGTCTGCGTGCCCACCGATGCGTATCCCTCCTTGGTTAATTCAACACAAACAAAACACCTAGACCGGTATTTGTTTATGGTTGAATGCTGTTAATATTTTAAACAGGTTTTTTCTATCTAATACTGTTTACTTAACAATAACAAGTCGTATACGTGTGTAAATCCCTAGACAGAATGAATATTTACAGCTTTGTTTGAACAGAATTATATTTGTATAAATACATTTTAATGGATATGTACACCAACTAAAAAATGTTTAATTTACAAACATATTTTGTTACGTGGCTTATCGCCATATTATATCTTATTTGTTGCTTAGATTATATTTTTTGTTAAGTTTAAAAGTTTAATAGAAGTCAACGCTGATGAAATGTTTGTGGATTAACTCCGTCAAAAAAGAGCTTACCGGGGTTTTAACCCTTTTTTTTCATTAATTAGTTGTTTTTACAGAGCTTGTGTTCAATAAATCAAAATATATTTAATGTTATAATTTGTTTAAAAACTATATTGATTATGTCTTACAATGGCTATACTCTACAAAGCTACGCATGCTGCCAGTTATTTTATAATATGAGCATTGATGATGTTTGATATCGCAGGGGCTGGCTGCATGGATAGTGTACCTGACACCGACACCGGAGCCTATAAAATGATACCAAACGGATGCAATGTGGTGTTTATTGCACAATAAATATTCTCACCCAATTATAAGCCACTTGTACGGATTCCCTTTGAATTGGATCATTTAACTCAGCTAGAAATATTACGTGATATGTAAATAAAATTTTAAAACATTATGTAGAGATAAAGGATAAATGTGTTTATTATGAAATGTTAAATGTTCCAAATTAAACGTGAGGATAAATTTGTTTGTATTTTTATTTCAGCTCCCAGTGGATCGACTCATTTCAAGAAACGTTATTAATTTTGTTTTCCGGTATCATATTGTATTTACCAAAAACAATCAGGTTAGCATATTGTATTTACCAAAAACAATCAGGTTACCATAATGTATTTACCAAAAACAATCTAGTAATTTATTTGAAATATTGTCAGAGCTGGTTTCATAATATAAACTTTTCAAGAGTATCATCAAGTAGGTGAAAATTAAGATAGTGCATGGCCAATGTTAGACAAAAATTATCAGTAAAAGTATGTTTATAGATAAACCCCTTCACCAGTTTAAGGGTTCCATCAATTCCAAGGATGATCCAAAGATTTCCAGGGGACTATGACCCCCCACCCTTTATTTCTACGCACCGTCCAGTCATATCATGTGTACAAACAGATATATAAAACAAAACACGCTAAGTTGATTTTTGCAACGCTACATACTACCTGTTCGAGCTATCTGTATTCGATTACAGTAGTGAGGTCAGGACAAGAAAGGTAAAACTTAAAAGAAACGTATCCACATTTGCGTTAAAGGATAATGAGAAATTTTTCAGGAAAATAAACACTTATTATATCCGATAATAATTCGAAGCGTGACCTCTCCGTCGCCCAGTAATCCAATCTATAACTTGATGTTTATTCCGTGTGTCCACCGATATGATTAACGCATTCTAAGTACTGCGAAATTTATCATGTGAATAAACCAGGTCTGGAGAGGGCTAGGTGGGGTTCTTATCTTGAGGGATCATAGAAAAGTCTCCCAATATATAATGACAAGCAGTTCTTTAAATAGTAAATCTCTCTTGATACAATTTGAAGTAGTATTTAAACATAATAACCAGTTTAAGGGTTCCATCAATTCCAAGGATGATCCAAAGATTTCCAGGGGACTATGACCCCCCACCCTTTATTTCTACGCTCGTCCAGTCATATCATGTGTACAAACAGATATATAAAACAAAACACGCTAAGTTGATTTTTGCAACGTTACATACTACCTGTTCGAGCTATCTGTATTTGATTACAGTAGTGAGGTAAGGACAAGAAAGGTAAAACTTAAAAGAAACGTATCCACATTTGCGTTAAAGGATAATGGGAATTTTTTCAGGAAAATAAACACTTAGTATATCCGGTAATAATTCAAAGCGTGACCTCTCCGTCGCCCAGTAATCCAATCTATAACTTGATGTTTATTCCGTGTGTCCACCGATATGATTAACACATTCTAAGTACTGCGAAATTTATCATGTGAATAAACCAGGGCCGGAGAGGGCTAGGTGGGGTTCTTATCTTGAGGGATTATAGAAAAGTCTCCCAATATATAATGACAAGCAGTTTTTTAAATATTAAATCTCTCTTGATACAATTTGAAGTAGTATTTAAACATAATTAGGGTTATAGGTGTGGTTAATTCAGTAAAACTCAAATAGCTACTAGCCAAAGTATTGAGGAGGAATACAAAAAATGTATATTCATAATATTTAGAAGTTGGAGGTGGGGATTAGACCCCTAAACCATTCCTACCTCTAGGTACGATCCTAGGGGTCATTAGAGCAGGAGTATTTTATTTTTATTACCATGACTTAATACCGCTTCAGATTATGAACATATATGATAACTATTCTAATGTAGTAGGGGATGAGGAAATAATTATTTTAGAGGGAATCTATCTTCATTTGCGTGGAAGCATAGAGGGAAACCACTTTAGAAAAAACTACTTCTGTAGACCCCACTCGGTTTCGAGCCCCGATCTCCCATCATCAAGTGAGTCTAGCACGAGGGTGACATTTTAAACCATTCAGACACTGAAGCGTTTATGTAGGAGTAATGGGAGAAGTGAAGTTATGGTAGTAATTATAGAATGAGATATTGGAGGAGTAGAAATTATCTAGTAATTGGAGGTGAAAGTGATATGAACACCAGACTCATTATGGAGTCTTATAGCACACATACAACTCGATATAGAAGATAATATAGTAACATTCCACGTTTAGTCGATTGTTTTGTAAAATAAACTCGCGGTGGAAATCTAGGGCTCATAGTTTCACGTGAGCATATAAAGCATAACTAGATATAAACATAGATGAACAAGAAGGTTGGATCAAAATGCTTTATTCAAGTATCGTATACGTGATGTAACGTAGCGTGTGGACAGGAGACACAAAAACAATTTAAAAGGTTAATAAAAACATGTGTCTCATTTGAACTTGTTTCCTAATTATAGTCATGTCAAATAATGTGGAGCTGCTTAACATTATAGGAATAGCTCAAAATGGCCACCTTCAGCTTGAATGAAAGCTCGCAGTCATCGTGTCATGGATTGCCGCACTCTTTCAAAAAATACCAGGTGTTTGGAACAACGAGGACTAATCCCAAAGAACATATCTAGTGGACAGGTTGAGAGATATCGAGTATGGTTAACAAAGAGTTTTGTGGAATCACTTGGCTGTAACTTGGAAACAAGATCAAATGGGACACATGTTAGTATGAACTTTTTTAATTTTTGTTGTGTCTTTTGTCCATCACTAAAGGGTGTATCACATATTACGGTACACCTGTATTTAAATCAACGATTATACCGAAATAAACTACAGCATGTCCATAAAGTCACTATCTATTAATGAAATAAGGTGAATTCAAAACAATCGTTTAAATATCAATATTGGGTAATTTTATACATAGTACAGATTACAGAATTTATAGTTTGTTGATCCTATTCGTACACTTGGCCCTAATATTCAATACTTGATCGAAGTTTCCTGTGTGTCCAAATATCTTGTGCGCAAATCCAGTTTGCCAGAAGGTCACGAATTGCCTTGTCTGTATGACCCGTTTTTGTAAAACTTTCTTCTAAAACTTTCCCCTAATTTCATTACCTTATCCCACATGTTACTACATAAATACGTTCTTGCACATTCAACACGAATATTATGGACCTGTAGTTAGAATAATCATGAATGGATTCAACTCTGGTCAGATGTTGTGTTTACAATGCACTACATCTTCTTGTATGAGCTAGAGCAAGTTGTTACTTTCATTGAGCTGTCTCATTCTCACTTACGACTCTGACAAATATGAAAGTGGCATAAGTATGAACGTTACTAGTAGTAAGTAACATTCAATATACTGCAATCCTTTTGATGAATGAAGTGAAGGTGTCGCTTGTAAGATTAGTGCATGCATTTCGATAGGCTTGGCAGTCTGATATTCAACAGTTCCTTCTGGATCAGTGAGGAAAGCAACGGGAAAATACCTCACTCCTCATTTCCCTTGTACTCCTCTTTAGTGATGCCTAGGCTTTACAGCTGACGGTGGAACTGTTGAGGATCCATAACAATTTCAGGTTAAGTACTATTTATACATACAATAATTATTAAATTGTGGAAAGTTGTACCACAATGTAAATAGGCCTACCTATTTTTGTATAAATATATGCGTATAATCGTGTAATTTTAACAATTTTATTAGATTAATCCTATTTTGACAACTATATCTTGACGTTTGGGACATTATGTATATAGGTATGGGTAATTGATACTGTTTGAAGTAACGTCGGTAGGTTTGGCGTAGTGTTTACAACCTTTGACCAATACACAAGAGTATGAGGTTCTGAGTTAACTGGCTGGGGTTTTTGTTTCAGACACTGGTTTCTTATCTCCTTTCCAGGATGATAAGTTTCCTTGAACTTCATCTACATCGTCCTGTCCTCTTGGTCTCTAGAGAATTTGGTCGGGTGCAATTGTGACAATATTAATCTCGAAATATATATTCAATTAGAGCTCCCTTTCTCTTAGGAATAATTCCAAGTGGCTCGACACAAAAATAGATATGCTAATTAATAATTATAAATTTGCTCACCCACTTCAGTGGTCAAGTTATATAAGGCATCAGGATCTAAATAGACTGAATTGATGCTGAACGGGGGTCAAGGTTCGAATCTTTGCTGAATACACTGGAGTGTTCGCTCTCATTATAACTTATTTCCCATTACGTCGTGTTACATATTTGAGCTATCCTTATTAAATTACAATAATGGGTTAAATATTACGTCGATAAAACTATATAAAATGTACCAGCATTTACATTGAGAGAAGTAATAAAAATATTTAGAAATAAAACATCTTCAGCTCAACAAACCCAGATTTGAAAAATGACCTCTATGTCGCTGACAAACCAGAATAGTCATATTTGTGTCTGACGTTTAGTCCACATGTCCACCAGTGCCGATAGAATTAACAACAATAAGCTAAATTCTTATGTTCATTGTGTTTTCTAGAATTCCAATTCGTGGAAATGATTTTCCCACCAGCAATGAGTCTGAAATTTAACACTTTTCTTAATCTTCACGACAAACAGCCCTTCAAAGTCGCATGTTAGTATTCAGGACAAGCAACCATTCAGAGTAACATGTTAGTCTTCAAGACAAGCAGCCGATAAAAGTATAATGTTAGTCTTCAAGACATGCAACCCATAAAAGTATCATGTTAGTCTTCAAAACATGCAACCAATAAGAGTATCATGTAAGTCTTCAAGACAAGCAGCCGATAAAGGTATCATGTTAGTCTTCAAGACATGCAACCGATAAGAGTATCATGTTAGTCTTCAAGACAAGCAGCCGTTCAGAGTATCATGTTAGTCTTCAAGACATGCAGCCGATAAAGGTATCATGTTAGTCTTCAAGACATGCAACCAATAAGAGTACCATATTAATATTCAAGACATGCAACTTATAAAAGTATCATGTTAGTCTTCAAGACATGCAACCGATAAGAGTATCATGATAATCTTCAAGACATTCAATCGATAAGAGTATCATGTTAATCTTCAAGACATGTAACCGATAAGAGTATCATGATAACCTTCAATACATGCAACCGACAAGAGTATCATGATAATCTTCAAGACATGCAACCGATAAGAGTATCATGATAATCTTCAAGACATGCAACCGATAAGAGTATCATGATAATCTTCAAGACATTCAACCTATAAAAGTATTATGTTAGTCTTCAAGACATGCAACCGATAAAAGTATCATGATAATCTTCAAGACATTCAACCGAAAAGAGTATTATGTTAGTCTTCAAGAC
Source organism: Timema poppense (assembly GCA_902141375.1). Classification (NCBI taxonomy): domain Eukaryota; kingdom Metazoa; phylum Arthropoda; class Insecta; order Phasmatodea; family Timematidae; genus Timema; species Timema poppense. The sequence goes on from CABFOV010005884.1 coordinate 36,309, forward strand.
ATGCGACCGATAAGAGTCTCATGTTAGTCTTCAAAATATGCAACCGATAAGAGTATTATGTTAGTCTTCAAGACATGCAACCGATAAGAGTATCATGTTAGTCTTCAAGACATGCAACTGATAAGAGTCTCATGTTAGTCTTCAAGACATGCAACTGATAAGAGTAACATGTTAGTCTTCAAGACATGCAACCGATAAGAGTATCATGTTAGTCTTCAAGACATGCAACCGATAAGAGTAACATGTTAGTCTTCAAGACATGCAACTGATAAGAGTCTCATGTTAGTCTTCAAGACAGGTGGCCGGTAATTCTCATGATAGTCTCCATGACAAGCTTCCCTCAAATTCTCGTGTTACGCTTCACGATAAACTGTCCTTTAGATCCCATGTGGGGATGTGCGTGGTCTCACAATATGATTAAGAACATTACTAAGATGGTTGCCTACCGTAGTGCTGAGACGCGTTACATAAGTCCAGAAATCCAGCGTTATTCAGAAATGGTTTGTTATTTCAAATAGTAGTTGACGTTAAAAGGTTGTTGAAGTATATTAACATATTTCTTTAATAGAAAAAAACCATTACAGTTTAGAGCATATAAATGTTTTAAACATGATATAAAAGTGAAATTATCTAATTTTCAAGAATGTACAGCGTACTCGAATTGTCTCAGTTCTAAGATCAAAGTAAATAATTAGAATTTAGAAACATAGATGAAGCCTTCTTCAAAAAATAAATTATTACAATAGTTTACAATAGAATATTCTAAGGTAATTGAAAATTGTTTTAGTGGTATTGAAACTCAAAACTGCCATTCCCATAAGAACAATGACACAGTGAAAATATTTACTGTCGAGTTAGTGGTAGTCTTCATATGATAATGTGTGTACTGGTTTATTCTTATTACTGTGTGCTTGGCGAGTCATTTGTAATACTAGGTGGTCTAAGACAACTTGACTCCGCCATCTGGGCGCTAACCAAACTTTTTTTCTTTTGATTAAATTTTTTAGTATAATGCAATACACTTTTTTAGAATATAAAAAATGCACCATTTTGTTCATATATTCTTCAATTAAAATTAAAAAGTAACGGGTAAAAACTAAAAAGGAACTTTTTTTTTAGCTAATCATATTTTTCAGTGCAATATCATATATTTTTAAACTACGTAAATATTCATTTTTGGAGTTGTTTCAAAAAAATCTTAGTAGAGGAAACGTAATTAATTCATGTTTATAAAGACAACCTAACCTAACCTTAACTATTGCAATACGTTAATATAAGACAAAGAACATTTAAATAAAATATGATGTTGCGTATAATTAAAGAGTGCATTTTTTGCTTTTACTCGTCACTTTTTAATTAGAAAGAAAAAAAGTGCATTGCATTACGCTAGGAAAAAAGTGATTTTTTAAAAAGAAAAAAGGTAGGGTTTTTATGGCGCTCAGTTGTCCTGGCACCCAATTGGCCGCGCCTAGTTGTCCGAATCCGAATCCAAAGAGGTAATTTACGAATGCGAAGAAATGTGTGCACCATGGTTAGTTCCTCTCTGGTGATCTACTGCAAGCAACTACTGTAGAATCACCTGTTCCCTGGAGACGCAGTAAGGCCCGCTCGGAATAGGAGTGGAATGAATAATTCCTTATTAAATGTCCCGTGGTGCGCGGCAATAATAAATGTGCCTGAATGTTCATTAAACATAAAACAGTACTCATCCCCATCTCTTTGAGCGCATTCTGTTTTTAGCTCAGTTGGTGCGTGTGAAGGGGGATATTATATTGTGCACTTTGGTTTGATAAAATCCAGACCCTTTTGAAACAGTAAGGGCGCGTGCGTTGGAAACATTTTCTTTCGTTGTTTTGAACACATCGTAGTCAAATAGTATTAAGGAAATAAACGGCCAAACCTTTGTTTATTCTGGAATAATTTTATATTTATTTGAGGCATTTAACGTGCACTTTCTGTATCGACTGATTATGTCAGAACACGACTTATAAGCTAACTTAAAACCTATAACATACATCCAGCCCCAGTCGTTAATGTATCACTGTGAAAGGGGGAGCACACATTTCACAATTAATAAACTATCCAGACATACCGGGAATTAAATCCGGGACCCTTAGTATCAGTAGACATACACGCTACCAACTGAGCTAAGATGTCGGACAGTTTATTCTATAACAAACGCAGCAGATTTAGGGTTATCCCAGAACGTACTCGCTCATGGAAGGAAAGCCACTTAATTTCAAAGTGACACCTTTTTCCGCCTTGATTGGAATTGAACGCATAAATCTCTAATAGGACACTTTTAGCAGCTGAGCTAAGTTTTAAGAGGACTATTTAAGCTGGGGTGAACTTATTATAACACTTTATATGAGAAAGGGGTGGTATCTATGGACTGGACCATAGAGCTCAAGCATGGGCGAGGCTTATCGGCCGGTCACGAGGAGTCAGAGCAGACATAACACTTCCTAGTTAGCTCTCATTCTTCCTTTCACCAAGCAGCGAGGCAGTTCGTCTTGTATTTCAAATCTGGGCATACATTATGTTGGTTAGGTTGAAGAAACTTAGTTTTGATGGTGTGGCCATCTCATGTTACACAGGAGTGATGGCTTACAGTAACTAGGTATATCCTGGCAGAGGAGTGATAGCTTACAATAACTAGGTATATCCTGGCAGAGGA
>CABFOV010005885.1:7292-27669 GCA_902141375.1 Timema poppense
AAAAAAAAAAGGGGGTCGAAACAATTGTGGCATGTGTTAGAAATGGTTCGTAAAGAAAAACATGCACTTCTTTCTCCATAAATCTATTTAGGTTGAAAAAAGAACTGTTTTCTCTCCCTATTTTTAACTCCACTGGAGTTATAAAGTGTTTGAACATTGTTTAAAATATATGCAAAAGAAAGTCGCGACCACGCATTGCAAGAAAATAATGTGTCCAAGAGTTTTAAGCTTGTATTTTTACTACCATCAAGACACACGAATTCCGACATTATTTTTCAACAGATGGCTGAACACGTTACTTTATTTTATTTTGGCACATATATGAATCGTAAAAGTTTTAAAAAAATATATAAATGTCCCCGGAAAAGCGTTCATAGAGCTAACATAGTTTATTATTGTTTAATGTCGTTCACGACGAAAGTGAAATAGTGACTTCCTTACCTTGAATGACAATGTTCAATCCTCGACTAGTGGGTTTTTAAAAAAAATTGTTTGTATTATTTTATTCGACATTAAAGTTATAAAGGTTTAAACACTAATAATACTCGTACTTTAAAATATTATATTAATTATCTTAATTTTTACTGGTTCACATAAGAAAATTTCGGATAAAAATTACGAGCAATTATATTTTAATTGTTATGGGACAATGTATGTTTTCACAATATAAACTAAACTAATATTTTGATAACGTTATAAGTATTATATAATATACCTTCGACTGTCATATAATAGTACTAAACATTATGCATAGTATATTTAAGGCAAGTATAATAAATTTATATAATTTTCAACTTTCACGAATTCAACCACGTGAGCATCGCACATTGAATAGCATTAATTATTTACTAAATAAAAATGTGATAATTGGCTTATCAACGGCCATTTATGCCCCCATCCCCTTTTCCCAAGCCTATAGTTTGAAAAATAGTAAAATTTCAGACAAGAAATATATTTCTCACACAAAAAGTCGGACAATATTTGAGCATACGTAAAATATGAACTCCTTCCCTTGTATGTCATAAAACCTTTTGAAGGTGAGAAAAGTTATCTAACTTTGTATTTCAATGTCGAGATCCTACACAATTTATTACTTTCAATGTATATTTTTTATTGTTATGTGTTCTTTTTATTTCTGTTTCCTATTCTTAGTTTTATTTCGTTCCTTTTTTTGCCCCCTTTCATGAAAGGGTAATGGGTAAAAGGCACGTAAAGGGACATTTAATCATGGTTTTTGGAGGAAAGAACTTTCAGAACGTTCAGTCAAACATTGCCATGCTTGGCGAACACTATATATTATATAAAGCGCACAGTGTATGGATATAAATACACGCACGCTGTCTGGCTGGCTTGTTTGAATGTTAATAGTACTATATTGTAAAGAACATATTTTACTAACCACAAACACTTTCAAAAAACCGACGCCATATATGATGGAATCATCAATTCGGGTGACAATGGTAGAGTATATCGAGATTTGATTTCAAATCACCTAAAATGGCGTGTCACATCCTTCAATGTTTTGTCTGGTTAACAGGGACACCAGAATATAGGCTTATACAAGGTTTACTTATACGTATCAGGAAAGGAAGAATTGAAATAAACATTTTTCAAACCCCGTATTCTTGTGTGATATAGTGTCAAATAATTATAAACGCTTAAACCTACGTCCAATTTTTATAAAAGCTTAAACCTACGTCCAATTTCTATAAAAGCTTAAACCTACGTCTAATTTAACTCATATTTAAGAAAATAGTGTGCAGAAAACCTTAAGATGTCAACACACACTATTAAGTTTGATTCCCACTGACAGGACCGTGCTGTGACTGTGTCGTTTTGGATCGTTTCGAAAGTGATTTCTCAAGGTCACGGTCCATCACGGTTCGAACACAGTCCTATCAGTGTGAATCAAACTTTTAAAACACCAATATCTAGTGATAATTCCCAAGTATTACCATTCGAGGTAGATTAAATGTAAATATACTTGCCGAAAACTGCATCTCGAAACTAATCATTTTAATTTTTATCTAAATTTAATAGAATAATGTATTATAGCATTTTTACAAGTGTGCCGTGAAAATAGTATCTTCAACTAAGTGTGCCCTGAAATGAAAACTGTTGTGAATCCCTGCCTAACCACTAAACTCCTAAGTGAATCTCTTACACTATAAATGGTGGGTTTTTGGGAGATAGATCATATACAAAAAAGTATATTGTATTTCTTTGGCGGCCCGCCCTTTCATTTAAGTTTTCTCTGCGGCCCTTTAGCTAAAAGGTTTTCCCAGGCCTTATGTATACTTTCTTTACTGGCTCTTTTCCTTGATACAGTGAATTATAAAACACAAACTTTTTTTTTAGCGGGTCACGAATTTTTTTTTGAAATGTGAAAGTTGAGTGTTTGTTTGAGAATATTTTTTAAGTGTAAAATTGAGAAAACTGCCGAAAAAAAAATCATTAAAATATATTTCTCCCTCTCATGCATATTAAAGTTACGTGGGTCGTGAAAGCTTGAAGTTAAGAAAATTGAGTCGTGGGTCTAAAAATTATGGAAAGTACAGCTTTAATAAAATACCAAGCACTGTGTGGTTACCCTTGGCAACGCTTTTCTCTGCTTCACATAGACGGTAAAATAATCTCTTCATTTTATTTATCCCGGCCCAGATTTTAACTATTAATTTAAAAAATCTAATCCAAATTTTAAAATTTCTGCTTTGAGGTGCACATTTCTGTGCAGAGGGGCTACTGATTTTTAAATGTCAGAACTCTGTGTTTCATAGATATCGCACAATACTGACAGACAAACAAACAAACAAACTCCTCAGTTTATTAATATAAAATCTTTCTTATCAGACACCTTAAGTCAGTCGGTAGCGTGTCTGTCTACTAAGTTAAGGGTTCCGGGTTAGATTCCCGGGATGGGAGAAAAATGTATCATTGGTGAAATGTAGGTTTATCCTTTCACAGTGATGAATTAACGGACGGGGACTGGATGTTGTGCTTGTCCTAGCCGTAGGTTATATTATAACGCCTAGTAAGCCTGTAGTGGAAATTATGTGGCTTGAATATAAAACTGATCCAGGCCACAGGTTGGAAACGGTAATGGATGTAAAGAAATTCCTCCTTGTTCAGGTCCAACCTCGTAGCACGACTGTATGGCTGGTTGCATAGATAAAAGGTGTTCAAGCAATCGTATGTTTTATATTGTTATCCACTGGCGGCACACCTGTCTAGCCGGTCGCCTAAGGTAGCACGCTCTCAATTAAAATTGTTAATATTTCATATTTGTTATTTCACAGTTAATTGGGTTTTAAAGGTGCGCTAACTAAACGAACATTCAAGACTATGCTTGGTAATTCAATATTCGGTGTAGTTACAGTATCCCCATGGCTTCTTTGGTGCTGACTGACAGCTCACAGCTGATTGACAGCTCACAGCTGACTTCTGACAGTCAACATCTAGGTATATAACTAAATTTTGACCGTCAGAAGTGACAGCTGCTAAATACATGTTTTTGCAGAGCATATGGCTAGGCGTAGGGATACATAATTTGGTCTGGTACCCTTTCAAAGCTTTTAGATGTCTGCTGTGAGCTGTCAGTCAGCACCAAAGAAGCCATGGGGCTACTGTAGTTATATGTTTCACTATTTCAAGTCGGGGAAGTTCTAAAGCGGTGTAAAAAGTGGGAAAGGTACAGTTTTTTGCTAAAGCTTTTTTTTACCAGCCATTTTGGTTAGCTTTATATCTACTAATTAGGCTAATGTGATAGGAATGAGGAAGGTTGAATTTAGAGCAAGTATACAGAAAGTTGTGTGTAGAGAGATAATGGAAAACCATTTCGGAAAAACCGCTTTCAGTGCACCTCGGCCTGGATTCAAACCCCAACCTCCCCGTCATCAGCACTCCTGGTATATTACGAGAGTGATACCTTTAGACCATGCGGACACCAAAACTAGAAAAGGTAAAAAATTAAAATTTGGCAGACAGGTAGAAAGACAACTTCAGATAAATATATTCACTTTAGGAATTCAAAATTTCTGATTAGGAGTTGTTTAATTGAAGGAGAAGAGGCAGATAATAACATGGAGTAAGCTAGGTTTAAATTTCACAGAATTACTAGTAAGACTGTAGTAACGATAATAACATGGAGGGAGGTCTACTGTTCACAGAACTACTAGTAAGACTGTAGTAACGATAAGAACATGGAGGGAGGTCTACTGTTCACAGGACTACTAGTAAGACTGTAGTAACTATAATAACATGGAGGGAGGTAGGTCTACTGTTCACAGAACTACTAATAAGATTGTAGTAAAGATAATAACATAGAGGGAGCGAGGTCTACTGTTCACAGAACTACTAGTGAGACTGTAGTAACGATAAGAACACGGAAGGAACAAGGTTTACTGCTCACAGAACTACTAGTAAGACTGTAGTAAAGATAATAACATGGAGGGAGCGAGGTCTATTAATCACAAAACTACTAATAATACTGTAGTAACAATAAAAAACATGGATAGAGCGAGGTCTACTGCTCACAGAGCTACTAGTTTGTAGCTGTATTCGGAACTAACCTGGTATAAAGGCCAGTCGTGTGTAGCTGGATGCTCGCAAGGAAAAGTGTTATAACTCCACGAATATGAGTGCGTACGGTAGATCAGAATGCCAAATAAAAAATAAACAAACTCGTACCTCGATAAACCAGTTTCTAGCCACCATAAATAAACCTGTTCAGCTGGTAAATTGAAGAGTAAGCAACTTTGTGATTCAAATTATTTCATGGTCCAGGAGAGCATTTGCATTCTATTTTCGAAACTAAGATTGCACCCTGACATTCAAACTGGTTTTCAACTTCAATGCGCAAGGTCAATTAAGAAAGGAGTTAAAGAAAGAGGGGAGTAATTATTATAAAGGTAAATATACAATTATTATAAATGTAAGTATATTTTGCTTTTGGGTTTAAATTTTCGTTAGCCAATTTTGAGACTTTGTGTGTTTTTAGGTAATAAACATTTCAGAAATGTATTATTTTGAAGTTGTGTATTTGTTTTTTTACATCACGTTTTAATACTCATACGTATTATCCACATAATTACTATAATTGTATATACATTAGGAAGGTAGAATCTAGAGAAAAATGAACCCACATTTGCGTGAAGTTGTAGTGGAAAAACATTTTGAAAAAACCCACTTAATTGTCACTTGGTCCTTTTTGGACTAAATATATTTCAATACCCTAAATTTGCTCTCATAGTACTTTCATCAATTCGCATAATAATGGCATTACGACAGCACAGTACATTTTATAAAAATAATAAGAGACTAATAAAAAAAAGGGAAGTACACGTGGTTGCACGGTTTCGTGCAGTGTGGTTTGTCTGTCACCTTTGGGCCATGAGAACACCGATACGGGTTTGAACTACATACACTAAGATAATATAATTATCTGGGATACATTAAAAACGAGACTTTGATCAAGATTTCCCATATGAGTGTAAGGAAAATACACTATCTTACCTTTTATTTAGTAGAACTCGAATACTTTTTTCTAGCACTGCGTCTTATGCCTATGTACTAATTACACTAATGTGTTAGGGATGAGGAAAGTGGTATTTAGAGGAAGTGTACCTGCAATTGCGCAGAGTGAAAACTTTTCAGAAAAACTACCCTCAGTACACCCGACCGAGATCGAGCCACGACCTCCCCGTCATTAATAGTCTAGTTTATTGCGAGAGTAGCGTCCCAGACCAAGCGGCCATCGAAGCGAGTTACACTAGTTTAGTTCTGTTAACAGTAGACCTCGTTCCCTCCATTCATAAAAAGTTAACTACACCATGTTGTAGATTTATCTGATTGCCAAACCCTTCCTTCACTTCTGACAAGACGTGTATTAATCACAACTTGTGAATGTGTGGAATGCCAGGCCTCCACCGTGGTTCGGATCCCACATTAAACTGTAGGTCCTCCATTTCATCTCACAATCACCTTACCATTACACATTAGCGTAAGTGCGTATAACTCGAACGGGTAGTAAGATGCGGTGCTAATAATAATAATAATAAAGTTGATATTTTCGTTCGATGGTCAAGCTAGAAAATAAATGAATATTATGTTCAACGATACATTATATTCATAGAAAATAACAATTTTGAAGAAGTGCACCAATATTAGCTTGAAGGAGAGTGGAGAAACAATTTAGGGAAATATGAGTGACGTGTCGTGGAGTGCTGCCATGTTAAGCAGAGCCCGTTATGTCCTCATCCTCTTGGCCCACACTTGAACAATCACACATACGCTCTGATTGACAAACCTTTTATGGAATATATATATTTCCGTTTATGCCCAAATGAATGCTCTACTAAACTCTGCTTACACTGGCAACACTTCACGACACTGAGAAAATTGATACCATTACTCCAGGCCTGGATTCGAAATCGGATCTTACCATCACTGGTAAACCAGATTAAATGAGCCACCATTTGGGGGCTGAACCGGGGTGGACTGGCAGCTTCTAAGCGCTCCGGGACTACAATCATGGTGGACCTTAACCCACCCTCATAAATACCACTGTACAGTAGCCCCATGGCTTCTTTGGTGCTGACTGACAGTTCACAGCTGACTTCTGACAGCTGATAAACACATATTTTTGCAGATCATATGGTTCGACATAGGGATACATAATTTGGTCTGGTAAATTTTAAAAGCCGTCAGCTGTCAGTCAGCACCAAAGAAGCCATGGGGCTACTGTAGTTAGTTGTATTCACTAAACAAAGCGCTTCTACGTTTGGTTTAAGGAGTATTTTATAATCAACACCAAGAAAACAACAAACGAGACGATTTCACATTTTAAAGAGGGCTTCATGGTAGAGCGTTGTAGTCGTTTTAGAAATCCCGGATTATTTAAGAGTTTTTTTTGTATATATTTTTAGGATCGTTTTCAACCAAATGTATGCGAAAATTATCAGCCGGTTTCTAACAGGTTAAAAAAATTAAATTTTGAGTTTAAAGTTTTTAGAAAAAAAAATTCAAAGACGATTTACTTGAATTTTCATACTTCTGAGATCAAAGCAAAAGGTTAAAAGTCTAGACCTGGCCTTCCTCTATCAAATAAAGGCATGTTTTGGTAGAGATACAACAGAATATGTTTGATAATGTGGGATTATGTTAAAGGATTTTATATAAGCTATCACACATTTCAAAGCATTTCAACCTTAAAATTTAAATAAACTTTTTAATTGGTCAGAGCTTTCATCTACATTTTAATGAAAACAATATTTTAAAATATCAAACAATTTCATAACTAATCCGGGATTTCTAAACGTCAGCGAAACTTCTCTTTGTCAATGTATATCTTCCCAGATGATGTATTCTGGGAACCTTCAGACTTACTCACTGGAACTTTTAATTAAAAGTTATTAAACACAATCATTTATAGGCACTCATAGCTATATTTTAGTTGAAAATAGTTGTGGCCACTCAAATAAAACCGTCCCACCGTGAAACCTCAAAGTATTCCAGCCCACCCCTAGGACTGAGTGCTAGTGTAGTGTTAGTGGATTTTCACTAGCCAGCCCTAACTCGACATTTAAGACTAAAGAATTTCACTTACTACATTTTCATCTCTATGTATCTAAGATTCGTGATGTATTCATACGCAAAGTCATGTGATCTGCAACTGTTACATTTGATGGATAGTATTAATTATTATTATCATTATTATTAGCATCGCGTCTTACTACCCGTTCGGGTTATACGCACTTACGCTAATGTGTAATGGTAGGGTGATTGTGAGATGAAATGAAGGACCTACAGTTTAACATGGAATCCGAACCACGGTGGAGGCCTGGCATTCCCCACATTCACAAGATTTCTTGTTAGAGGTGAAGGAAGGGTTTGGTAATCAGATAAATCTTTGCCGCGACCGAGGATTGAACCCCGGCCGCCAGCACAGAAGTCTGACACCTTACCCCTAGGCTGCCAGGTCACCGACGATAATGTTAATAACCTTCACTCTCACAATAGACTAGAGTAGATTGCCGATGTTGGGGAGATCAAAGTTCGAATCTAGGTCGGGTGTACTGAGGGTGGTTTTCCAAAATGGGTTTCTACTCTCTCCATGCAAATGCGGGTACACTTCCTTATAATATAGCCTTCTTAATCCATAAAATTACTAGCGTAATTAGTATACAAGCGTATAACCTGAACGGGTATTAAGACGCGGTGCTAAATATATATATTTAAATACCTATCTAATTTGATAACTCTTTTTCGAGTTTAAATAATGAGAAAATGGTTGAAATGGTTTTGACAAACGAACACTCATTTTAGAGGTAAGGTTGCAGGATGTCGATAAAAAAACAATATTTACAACGGAAACTCGATTTTTCTAGCGAATTTCCAGATTTTCGGTTGCGTGCACAGTGGCTCATCTGTACAATAATTCTTTTCTTAAATCACCTTGGACACACTAATTTTTTTAACTGTGTATTGGTAAAAAAAATCTCTTTTTTAAAAAAAACTTAATTTTTTACTTAATTGGCATAATGTATCAAATAAAAAAATTACTACAAAAATTCGTTCATCCCAAATAAACCAGTTACAGTAGGTTAAAAATGAGTTTTGTTTGCATTGTTGCTTTTTTCCCTATTTATATTTAAATATCTGCCTCTGGTCACAAAATGGCCATTATAATATTCTACCAATATCGTTTTATTAATTAATTTCATAGAATGGGGGAAACATTTTTTATTATTGAAATGTTGATTCGTTTAATTCGACTCTAAATCAATAAAATTGGCAATATTTCGCACTTAAAAGATTGAGATATCAATTTTTGTGAAAAGATTTTATTTAGTTTTGTTTCACGCATGTATTATTATAAATTCCATTCATTGTTGTAATCAACATATGTTTCATTGTTTAATCTGTATTAAATATAGGCCCTATGTTATTTCATCTGTACAGCCATTTTTTGTTTACATCACCTTGGAAAAACACGCCAACATAATAAATTTCAAGCATAAATTACAACATTTTATGCAAAATCTTTTTGTATGCCTCTAATAATACATGAAATATTGTCAACGTTTGCATCAAAACAATTATTAGTGGATGTGTATTATAAAAGTTTATTCCTACCAATATTCCACTTGAGTAGGCTACCTATTAATTTAGACAAAAACCAATTTGATGTTAATTATTATGCAAATAAATTCATTGTTGGTTTATTATTTTGAAATTTGTAATTAATGGCTAACGAATTCTGGAGCACAGAATGAGTGTGAATACAGTGTAAAATGAATCAGTTAACTTAATTTTCCACTCAATGTGTTCATGGTATGCGGACTAGTATACCATATGTGTGTCGACATTTGTTGATTTAAAAGTTATAAGTTCACTATTTAAATTGATAATATTATGTGACATCAAATTTACCGGCTGGAAGATAACTCGGGAGGACAATTATTTGAAGTGTTATCTCTTTAATCACGCTCCTTTAACCCTTACTGACACTTAGAATCGAATTCGTTTTAAATATTATTTATCAACAGAAAACTTAAGACAAAACAAGATATATATACTGTATGTAAGTTACTTACTGGTACATCAACAATGGTGGACTTCAATATAAACGAATAAAAATGTTCACACGACCTAAGATACAAACACTAAAGACACAATATATAAAATAAGTTAGTTTAACAACACAATATATAAAGTAAGTTAGTTTAACAACACTTTATAATATACACTTTTTAGTTAAAATAACTTTTATGTTAACCAAAACCGCGAACCCCGATAACGTATAAAGTGAACGATCGAAATAATAAAACTACCGCCTTTCAAAATAAATAGAACATGTAGGCCTATTTTGTACAGGTGAAGAAGAAAGCCCTCGCTTATCTGTGATTGGCCAACTGAATCCCTCCAATAAGATTGATAGAGTCCGGTTTGCCATCTCGTTGCCAACTCAATGAACGCCCCTAGGAAAAAGTGTCACAACCTTAAAATCAGAATCATTTACCCGTAGATCAAATAACGATTTGTCAGCAATATATTATGAGTAGATCTAAGATTTAAAAAATTGCAAGTACAATTTGAAATTATTATTGAGTAAAAATTTTAGTTTAAAAACTAAGCTCTATGAATTAATCAAACATTAACTGAGTACATATATTTGTGATATGTGCCCCTCTTGCTCGCGTAGTTTAGTGTAGAGACAGCAGTGTGTTATGGGGAGGGGGGAAGGGAAGACTTGCTAGCAGCACAGATCTTCAACAATGTTGACGCAATAAAATGGGGCGGTTTATTTTATTCAGGACTTAGGGCTCTATTATCTATGAAATGCAGCGACTGATAAAGACTAGAAGTGTCATCTAAAGATTAAAATTTTCCACTGTGGCGACTTGCAACCTACGAAATACGTGATGGGATTGTAATTGGGGGAAGCTGTACTCAGAGCCTACCCTTATATGAGGATTCTTAACTTCCCGATAGGGTACAAAGCTAAAATATCACACACCGATTACTTAAGTGTTGTAATTACTAATTACCCCCAACATTTCTAAAAATTGAATTATTATTTTTTACAGGGAGGATTCAGCACATAACAATCACGTGACTGGAGTTGTATATATATAACTATGGCATATGATCAAAATCCTAAATTTGAAGACGCAGTGCTAAAAAAATATAAAACCTCATGCGAAATTCAAATTACGACAGTCAGAGCTAGGCCTTGCCCCTAATTTCATATTATATAAGTTACATTTAGCTATCAAACAGTGGGTTGGGTGACAAGAGAGTAAAAGGGGAAAAGTTGTTAGCATTTTTTTTTAGCACGACGTCTTATTACCTTTCATGTTATCCGCTTATGTACTAACTAAGATAATGGTTTTTAGGATGAGGAAGGCTTTAGAGGGAATGCATCCGCATTTGCGCTGTTGTAATGTAAAAACCACCCAAGCGAGATTCGAACCTCAATCTCCCCGTCATAGCTATTATAGTCTACTGCGAGAGTGACGCCTTAGACCATGCAATCACTGATACGATCTGTTAGCAATTACTTAAGCCAACATTTAAAGTCTGTATGTCCCTCCTAGAGGATATTTAGAGTGGTCCTCACCTTCAGATTCCAGACAGACGGCAAAATTTAAAACCCTATTCCCGTGGGGTTTGTTTCCCCCCAAGATGCACAAAATTTAAGCATGATTGCCGGTTTTCCTGGTTTGTCCGATTAAGTGGCCACGTTGTCTATGTCAATTTTTTTTAAAGGCTTAGTTATGCAATTGAGTGAGAGGAGTCACCTTTTGAGCGGCCCCCATATTGAAATACTAGGTTCAAAGAATGTCCCTGCAAACATTCGTTTACATTAGCCCACGCATTTTACAGTTATAGTGGAACAAGACATCCGGGCGGACAAAAATGCTAAATTGGTCTAGTTCAAAAAAAAAACCTCGCTACGCTATCAACTATGATCACAAAACACATTAAATGTGTAAGAAAATTGTAAAAGTCGATTTCTAGCATTTCTAGATGGAATTACATGTCTTGTACTTCAATTTAAATTTGTTTACTTACATTAAAAATAATTCAATACCGTCCCTATCAAAAATAAATAAGGACCCAAGCTAAAGCCATAATAAATACTCTAAAACTTTGTTAATTACATTCAATTAAGTGAAAAATTACAATCTGGATACGGGAATCAATTCTTGTAGTTTTCAAAACCATCCCAATATTTAGATAAATTTAACCCCCTCGATGGCGTATTAACCAATGCGCTAGTCTCGTGTTGAGCTAGACTACCGAGGACGGGGAGATCAAGGTTCGAATCTCGCTCGGGTGGGCAAGAGTAGGGGTTTGTTTGGGGGTTGGGTGTAAGCGCTGTAGTTTAATTAAGTTTTAATCGAAAAATATTTGATGGAAAAATAACGTCGGTGGCCGCATAGTCTAAGATGCTACTCTCACAATAATCTAGCATTCCAATGACGTGGAGATCGAGGTTCGAATCTAATTTGTGTGTATTGAGGGTGGCAACTCTTCCTTAACCGTTTCCCACCCTTTCTCCACGCAAATGCGAGTACGCGTCTTCTAAATTCAACTTTACTCTTCCCTAATCCATTGGAGTAAATAAGTAAATACGTGTTTAAACCCGAAAGGATAGTAAGATGTCGGGCTAAAAAGAAAAATCTATGACAATGAGCTTAAAAAATACTTTGTAGGCCAAGTCAGTGAAATAATCAACGCGTATAAAATATGTTATCACAAAGATAAAATTAATCAATTTACATAATAACTTTTATCAGATATTTTCGATACACAATGGCAGCAACAAAAATTATCAAAGATATGCCACTTTTTTTTTTTAGTTTTAACGGGTTATACATTTTAATTTGCATTCCTCCCTCTCTTAATATAAGTTCTGGCTGGATACGCTAATGCCATTGCTTGTCAGGTTTTCTTTTTAGTTATGTGAGTACGCTCCACAAGTATATATTATTTTAAACAAGTGCCCCCCCCCCCTCCAGTTTATGTCACCAAGGTTTGTAGGCTGACATTCCTGGTCTTCTACTGGAAATGACGGATACGTAGTCGTCTTCAAAGGTTGAGACACCATGTAGGTGAGGTTACATAGCCCCACCGAGATGATGTGTTGCCAATAGAAGTCTTAAACTTAAGTTGAGTCTAATTAACCAAACCATGACGACGATTCCCCTTCGAGAAAAATACCTGTTACCACTGTGAATAGAGCCCAGGACCTCTAGATCAAGATGCCAGCCTTTAAAACAGGTTTATGTTAATGAATTAGCAAGTCATTGCAATTTATGACTTATAAACCAACTTAAATCCAGAGAATAAATAACTCGCCGCATCCTGTTAATTCATTATTGTGAAGAAGGAGACCCACATTTAACCAATGATAAATTTTTCCACCATACCGGGAATCGAGCCCGTGACCCTTAGTTCATTAGATAGTTGCGCTACCGAGTTAGGGTGTCGGACTGCAAATTTTCAAAGATAACATCGAATCAGTTTGTGTGTCAAATGCTTGAAAATTATATTTTAAAAAAAATACAAAACTTTAAATTGAAAAAAAAATACAAAACTTTAAATTGAAAAAAAAAAGTGAAAACAAATTTGAAAGTTGTCAAACCAAATAGTCGATAAGAGTCTTTTTTTAAATTAGGGTGATCTGGTGATCTAGGTGTAAGGTGTTGGACTTCTGTGCTGGGGTCCAGGGTTTAAACCTAGGTCCTGGCACAGATTTATCTGATTACTAAACCCTTCCTTCACCTCTGATAAGACATCTTGTGAATGTGGGGAATGCCAGGCTTCCACCGTGGTTCGGATTCCACGTTAAACTGTAGGTCCTCCATTCCATCTCACAATCACCCTACCTTTACACATTAGCGTACGTGCGTGTAACCCGAAAGGGTAGTAAGACACGGTTCTAATAACAATAATAATAATTTAAAAAATTATATATGAAAAATGATTAATAGACTTAAATTTACCTGCACAGGTGGACAAGCAGTTTTGAGCGTCTTAAAACTCGCATTCAGTTTGGTCACTGTTAATGCTTAAGATGGGGTTTGAATCTTGACCTGGCAAGTTCGGGGTGTTTTTCCCCCAACCTTTTCTCCCACTAATGTGGGTGCATTTCTGTTAAGAATACCCATCCCTACCACCTAAGATAGACTCATTAATCATCTAACTAAAACAAGTTTTCAATGTGATTTCATAAAGAATAAGACTGTAAATGAAACCATTTTCAATTAAAATCTATTGAAATTATATTAGTCAAAATGTTTTTGAAAAATATACGTTTAAAAAGTAAAACATTAAAAACACAACTAACAAATTTGTGATCCGCTTCAGTGGCCAAATTATCTAAGGCTTCGTTCTCGTGCTAGATGGGCGTGCTGAAGACAGATCGTGGTTTGAGCCCTGGTTGAGTCTATCGAGTGATTTTTTTCCTCAATGGTTTCCAACTCTCCTTCCAGCAAATGCAGATGCAGTAGCCCCGTGGCTTCTTTGGTGCTGACTGACAGCTCACAGCTGACTTCTGACAGTCAACAATTAGGTATAATACCTAAATTTTGGACGTCAGAAGTGACAGCTGCTAAACAAATGTTTTTGCAGATCATATGGTTTGGCGTAGGGATACATAATTTGGTCTGGCAACTTTTCAAAGCTTTTAGCTCTCGGCTGTGAGCTGTCAGTCAGCACCAAAGAAGCCATGGGCCTACTGTAGATTGCCACTAAAATGTTTCCTTCTTCATCCCCTACCCCATTATCACACATGTGTAAAACGTGAACAGGTAGTAGTAAGATGAGGTGATAAAAACATTGGTGTTGATATTTTGGTAAATATTTTCCATCTTTGCAATTTACAATTTCGTTGTTTAGAAGGGGACAGTTGAGTATTGGGAAGTAGGGGTAGAGGTCAAATTCAAGTACCCTATTGGTACTTCCCCCTGAAAGGATGGAAGACCGCACCAAGTTCACCAGACCAATATTTGAACTTCTTGGGTCAGACAGACCAAGCTCCATTTACTTATTCCAATACCTTTGCTCAGTCAGTAATGTGTCTGTCTACTGAGCTAAGAGTCCCAGGTTCAGTTATTTATTTATTTTTAGCACCACGTCTTACTACCCGTTCGGGTTATACGCACTTACGCTAATGTGTAATGGTAGGGTGATCGTGATATGAAATGGAGGACCTACAGTTTAACGTGGAATCCGAACCACGGTGGAGGCCTGGCATTCCCCACATTCACAAGATGTCTTGTCAGAGGTGAAGGAAGGGTTTGGTAATCAGATAAATCTGTGCCGGGACCGAGGATTGAACCCCGGCCGCCACCATAGAAGTCTGACACCTTACCCCTAGACCGCCAGCTCACCAAAGTGCATGTTAAATACCTCAAATAAATGAAAACTTTGTATGTTATCAGAATCTAAAGTACCTAAATACACACTCCTAAAGAAATCCTTCAAAATAACTGTCTAAACCGGAATGAATTAGGTTTATTTTTTCACCACCATTCAGTGCCTGCCCACTGCTAATTGAGTCCCATCATTACTGTGAATCTCATAATTGAAGAGTGGGTGATACCGACGCGTTAATGTAGCATGACATGTTCTTGGAAGAACTCGGCCCACCTCCTAAGGCATTAGAGTTGACCATACACTCAGAACACACCAGATAATGTATTATATAAATAGAAATAAGATTAGACACCAAAGAACAAAGTACAATTCTTGATAGAAAAACTTTTAATACATTTTCATTCAATTTATGTCTGCTGTAAGGTTTACATAAACAGCCTCTATTTACCTTGGTGACCTGGTGGTCCAGGGGTAAGGTGTCAGACATGTGCTGCGGGTGCGGGGTTCAATCCTCGGTCCAGGCACAGATCTGATTGCCAAACCCTTCCTTCACCTCTGACGTGTATTAATCACAGCTTGTGAATGTGTGGAATGCCACTCCATCGTGGTTCGGATCCCACGTAAAAACTGTAGGTCCTCCATTTCCTCTCACAATCAACCTACCATTACACATTAGTATAAATGTGTATAACCCGGATGGGTAGTAAGACGCGGTGCTATTAATAATAATAATAATAATAATAATAATTTATTTACCTTCAAAGGTAGCAAGCTCAATTTGGTTAGTTCCACTATGACATCACACCGACTAGTTTTTATTGGCTATCAGTAAAGGTGAGACTGATCAATCCGAGTAGATTCAACTATAATGTAATTAGATTGTGTAAAATTGTTTATTTTTATCTTATACGAGGGGAGCTTTTGACTTCCATTTTCCCGAGACCTTTAACTGTACACAATGAAAATAGTCCACTCAACTCTTGTTTAAAGTATCTTGATGTTTTTTTTAAAAATAAATATGCAATTACTGTTTTATGATTTTCTCATGGACTATATTTTCCCTATTTTTGTTATTTATTTCACTTATCAAATTAATTGAAACAAGGAATACAATAAATAAATCTGATTGATTTGATTTTCTTTTAAAACCTAACAGTTGTTCCATCTAACTGTTCTGTATTAGTTAATATTTGTAAAAAGAGATTTACTCCACATTAACAAATCCCTTTGTTCTTAGAGTCCCCATCTCAGTAGAGGTCGGATTAGCATTAGCTTTGACTTTTCTTTACGGAAAGCTACGGGGAACCACTCATAGGCAAACAATTGAATGAACATTTATGTGATTTGATTAAAAGGAAGCATTAGTGAAAGTAAAAGAAATGGCCACCATTTTATAAACGTAAAATATTTTCATTCATCTAAATTTAATATCAACTCATAGAAAACTTAAATATATTAAATTAACTTGTAGGTTGAATAAAAACCCTAAACAGAACAATTCAATTACGAAAAATGTTTTATTTAAACCAGTTTGGTTGAACCAATTATTATTTGTTCCCATTTTTTGATACAGTAGCAATTGATTAAGGACATGAAGTATGTGCAAAGAATTAAAAGTAATAAGACACAATGACAGAGCTTACATAGTATTAAGGTGACCTGGCGGTCTAGGGGTAAGGTGTCGGACTTATATGCTGGCGCCGGGGTTCAATCCTCGGTCCCAACAAAGATTTATCTGATTACCAAACCCTTCCTTCACCTCTGACAAGACATCTTGTGAATGTGAGGAATGCCAGGCCTCCACCGTGGTTCGGATTCCACGTTAAACTGTAGGTCCTCCATTTCATCTCACAATCACCCTACCATTTAACATTAGCGTAAGTGCGTATAACCCGAACGGGTAGTAAGACGCTATGATAATAATAATAAATAGTATTAATGAGGCCAAACACTTTTTTTAACATTTGCAGGTTATGAATACAAGTTGGTAGGTCCTCTTTCATGCTAGATGGATGCCAGATCAAGGTAACGCATAGTACTGCCATACACACGTATCATAAATGGCAGTCTCGCTTCTCTCACAATAATCTCGTGTGAGACAAGAACTGAAGCTTTCTAGCTTGTGCTGGGTGTGAGACGCTCATACACGCTACTTGCTCATGCTTTCCCCGAGGAGGACAGGTTCCCTCCCGACTGGCATGACAGGTGAGTGTGCGGTGACCGCCTAAATTTACAACTAAATGCTATCTGGAATCTGCCAGAGGCAATCATCTCACAGTCGCTAGACAGGTCCATAAGTTTATGTTCCTTAGCTGAAGAGTGATGACTTAAATACCTTGATTTGTGGTGAATAAACTATTGGATTCTGTTAAATAAAAAATTTGATCTCGGTATAAAAAGTATATATATAAAATATTAGTTTTTGGTTAAGATGGTAAAAAAATAAACTTTTTTTTAGTGGTCTGGCTAAGTTATGGCTTAATTTTTAATTACCTAACGTATCAAATATAGAAGGTTAAAAAATCTAATATAGCTTTCTTAGATGTGGATTATTTTTATTCTTTTGTACGTGGTCACAATGTGGCAGCTATAATAATATTTCAAACACACATTGTAACAATGTTACTTGGTTGAGGTAAATAATTTTACTATGCTGAGGGAACTTTGTTTTTGTTATTGGAATTTTATCATTAAATTGAATTTAAATCAACAAAATTTACCACAATTCACAATTAATGAGTCCAAGTATTTAATTCTGTTTTGTTTTGTGCTTCTTTTATGAATCCAAAAAAATGCTACAGGGATCTTCACATATGTTTTGATGGCCATTTTTATGTCCCGAGTAAACTTTTATAAAAACAAGTTTCGTAAAATTTCAGTATTTTTTATGATATTGACTTGCTATTATTCCCTTTCTTCGGGTGCAAGTCTTGTTCTATCAAGAACACGCAACATCTTTTGATACAACCAATTGTCCAACAAGACTAAAGGTAGTTCCTATTGTAATCAAGCTCTATGGGTCAGCCAATTTTGCAGTCAAAGTAACATGGCTGACCTCCCCAGAACAGACTATACTTCTTAAGTCAACAACATGAAGGATTTAATGTGGTTTTCACCCGGCCAGCGCTACGTATGCTTTCAACCATTTGACTGGTTATTGCTGCCTGCAACATCTGGTAGAAATTCCATATAGAGTATTAAATACTGCTCATACATTAATGGCCAACATTGCTAAAAAAAATGAACAATTTAATAAACATAATGTGAAAAAACAACAACAGGGTGGCCACAAACTTCCAAGAAAATAAATTCTCAGAGCCAAAAATCAAAATTCCCCTGTCCAACGACCATTTTAAAATTGATAAGGATGTTTAGAAAAACAAAACTCAATTCAATAAATGTCAACACATGCTTTCTTTGGACAGCTAAATAAATATTTCCCCCCCTGAATATGGCCACCCTAAAAAGGAAATACAAATTTGGTTTTAAAGGAAATGAAATAAAACATTTTTTAAATTTCATTTGATATTTTGTTATTTTATCTTCCCATTACAGGAAAAATAAGACGGTGAATACAACAAGTATTTCATTAATCATTTGTTATTCTCATAATTATCACTAGATGAGTGTAATATGAAAACCTACATACTAAACAATCAATATTATTTTTATTCTTCAAAAGAACAATGAATAATCGCTCAACAAATAAAGCAGCTGACAGTCAATGCAAATAGTTCTCAAGTTTCATAACCAATAGAGAATCACCATAATCATCACTTAAAAACAATAAAATCACTATCATCACTATCATTTAGTACCCTTTCTCAAAATCATCATCTTTACTGTTAATCATACATTTCCACCCAATGAGAACTACTACATGCAGAGTTTTTTTTAAGTCACACTTTTTAATTCTAAAAAAAAGATGAAAAAAGCAGCATTATTTATTTTTGTTGTTTTTTGTTTTCTTTTTTTTTTGTACACTCAGGTGCCCCCACGCAACATTACTACTTCATTTTTTTATTTGTTTTTTAATATTTATTTTTCATACATCAATGTCAAAATAGGATTTCTTGTAAAGTTGCACCAAAACCACAAGTGAGATGAATAGTATTTTGTATCTTGCCCCACATTAATTAATTAAAACACTAAATGCAGGGACAAAATAAATCATATAAATCAAGAAATATAGCAAAAGAAATACTAGTCAATTTTGAAAATAATAAATCAACTAAAAACAAAATTTACTCTAGCGAACAATACATGGTAATTAATGCAAGCTTTCAAGAAATACTTAACAATCTTTTTCATATCTGATCCTCTTTCTTGGATTTTTCTTGTTCCCAAATTTTTTGGAAATAAAAAAAAACCTTTTTTTTAAGCCTTATGTATAGTATTTGTTAATAAACTACTACAGTAATCAAAGAATCTGATTAGTATATTTACTTTTTGTACAAATTCTAATCGTACAATTTGTTAACACTCATTTCAAAATATGTTTAGTACATTTTGTAAAGATGTGTGTTTAAAAATGGCAAATGTTTCTTTTCCACACCATTTTTAGATAAATGAAAGAAGTTCTTAAGAAAAAATTTTTTTCAACAGTAGAGAGAAAATTGTTTGGACAATGTATTTAGGCTACTGCTCAAACAAATTAATTAACTTTAGTTAAATAATAGATAATGTGCGAGTATAATCTTCGCCCAAAGCCATCATTCCTGCCAATGTTATATCAAGCCTACTAGTGTTCAAAATTAATATTATTATTTTGTGAGGTAGAGTGGCAGTTTTGTACTTTTCTTTTATATATATATTAATAACAAGAATTTGTTTTTCTTTTCAAAATCACACCATCCTAAAATGTCCACATGTTAAGGGAACAAATGTTAGCAAAATGTAAACAAATCATTTGGCCATAAACATACATTCAATGGATATTTCTTCTGTCGGATGTAACGCATAAGAAGTTTTATCACTATTCTTGACTAACAAAACAATTAGAAAGGGAAATTAATTAACAAATACGTATAGAGTTTGATAAATCAGTTCCATTTCGAACAAGAATTTTATGAAATGTAATTATTTTAAAAGCAAAATAATTTTATTTTTTTTAAAACATCAATATTCCTTTTCTTGTTGAATGCTTTTTTTTTGGTTCAGGCATATTTGGCAACAACAAAAACTGCCCAAAAGAAGAGTAAACCATCATGGAATAAACTGTCAAAATAATTAACAGCAAAGACATGAACAAATAGTGATAATCTATTTTTGTATTTTAAAATATCTTTGGTTTGAGTCTTGGTGGTGGCAGAGTTCCTTGGTCTTCTAGTGAAACTAAAGTGAGTGGAATGCGGATAATTTAAAGTGTATTAAAATTGTAGTCTGGAGCACATATAAAATCTAGCCTGAAGGCTTGAAAAGTTCTTGTTGCAAATTGGCTAGACAGGTCCACTTCTAGACTTGCAGTGTGGTGTTAAAGGGGGGCGGGGGG
>CABFOV010005886.1:0-38977 GCA_902141375.1 Timema poppense
GCATGCACATATTTATTTTCAAGCTCTCAAGCCTTAGATACACTGCCCCCAATTCTCATTTCTACCCTTCGCTCAAGCCAAGCTAGAGGTTTCCAAACTTCTTAGACACCCACCCACCCCACCCCCTCCAAAGAATAAAAAAATGCTGGAGCCCTTATAGCATTTTTTAGATTATTATGAACATTCACTAACAACAGTTAACTTTTACAAGTAGAAAAGTATCCAACAAATGGAAAATATCACAAGTTCTGGCTGCACCTTTGGCAAATGTCTTTGATTAAGATTTGAATAAAACTGGTAATTCTATTTACTGATGTTATTTTATAGTGTGAAAAACAATAAAGAAGATTGTAAAATAGCCTCACATAGCTTGAAAAAACTGGTAGAGCTTAAAGGCTCTGCGTAGCACAGTTTGAAAAACGCTGCCCTAAGCTACCATTGCGGCCACGCTCCACACCGCTCAACCGCTCAACTCTGACTCTCATAAAAACTAAACAATGTTGACTTGACGTGAACAGTGATTTGCTATGTACTCTGTCAAAGATTAGACACAATATTCAAGAACTGATGAAAACAAAATCGTGATAACCATCACTATAATCTTCAGTCATTTTTTTCTACCACTATCCTGCCAGTGTTACTTTGATTTTTGTATAAAGTAAGGAAGTGACTAGAATGCTATTAATTTTTTTAAATAAATATCTCAAAAAATAGGGTTAAAGGGGCTTGGGATTTTGATTATCTACCAAGCGAGGTGTCAACTGAAAAAGGTTTGAAACCACTGCTTCTGATCCATAAGTCTTTAGTCCTTACCACCCCATAGCAGTTGACTCAACTTTTACTTTATAAAGACTAGTCAATATCTACTGCTGAGGACTACCAATAACTTACTCACTATGACATTAGGAAACTCGAAAGTTCATTGATGCATTTACTTAAGTATGCGTCCTATCTCTATGTTAAACTAGTTTTATTCACTGCATCTCATTACACCTGATCTCGTTCAGGTCCAGTCTAATGTCATCCTCCCATCTGTGTTTTGGTCTTTCCAATGGTCTCTTACCTTTGAGTTTGCCAGTCATATCAATACCCTGAACACGGTTATTATTTCCCAGTCCCGCTACATGTTTTGCTCACTGTAATCTATGAGACTTGATTATACTAACAATGTTTGTCTTATAACGATTGAATTACCAATCACAGTAAAGTAAATATGTGCATGCCCATCACAATGAAAGAACCAATGACAGCGAAAAGATCCATTGCTCTGGAAGCAAATATAAAGTGAAATTATATTTTTATGAATGGAGTTATTTCATAAATAATTTTATGAAAATTATAAAAACCAGGAAGCGTGACATCTCAGAAACAGTTTTCTGAGAAATATAAAGTTCTTATAATAAGTGGCATCACATTGGTAGGTTAACCTTCCTTTTAGTATTTATTATAACCTCTGCTTCAATCAATTTGAAGTTATACATTTAAAATTAATATATAAATAATAACTGAGTATCTAACAATAACTGACTTGTTTGCACTCATCTTTAGACTCCATTAATTTATTTTCACACCATATTATACATAACCATATTTAGGTTTGAGCCAACACTTGAAATATATCACATCACTTGCAACTCTTATAGTTAAATTCTTGCACTGCTATTTCCATAATATAATAATTATTTTTAATTTGTGTGACATTTTATTACAGCTAATTGATGATGTTCTATTACTATGGTCATAAGAATCCTAAGAAAGTTATTATCGATAAAAATGAGCAGAAAGAAATTCTATTAAAATTTCATGTTGATAAAAACACAGGTACAGTATTACATAGCATTAATTTTGGTCTATTTTTTTCTCTCTACAAATTAAGCCATGCTTTTTAAACTAGACAAGCCAAATCAACATTTTCTCATAGCTAAATTTTTAATCAGAATGATAGTTTCATTTCTGAATCTTTAAAAACTTGCTATATTTAAGAGATTATCTTTTTATTAATAGTATTTTTTTCTCCCCTCAAATTCAATTTTATTGGCAAAGGTGCTCTCTTAATCTTTTTATGCATATATATTAGAGTTGGGTCAAATCAACTAGGTATTTTATGAATCAGAATCTCGACTCAAAATTTCTATTTTGCCTCTGATTACTGAATCTCAAATTTATATCCAAATCCTGGGAAAATTGATTAACATAAAAAGAAAAAAGAAACATAACAGAATAGTATAAAATATAAATATTAAATAAATGTAACAGTTTTTTCCGTAATCCATTCATTATAACTTTATTATATTCATTTAAGTGTTAAATTAATTGTCTGGAGTCTGCTGTTAAGGCCATTACACATCGGGCATAGCGTGAATCTGCAGATGCAATACCTTTATGTGTGATGCTCGCTTATGTACAATTCACACCACCAGGCTATATAGCTTGTATAACAACCCTCTGTGTCAGTATGATTCAACATGTTCCTCCTGAGTGCCGTGGTGTCAGCGTGGAATTTTTAAACAGTGTGCTTTGGTTCACTGAAGACTCAAACAGTAGTAATGATGAACTGGTACTTTTGTACTAGTTAACAAACAAGGTTCACCCAATAAATAAGAATAGGGAGTCGGTTGGTGAATACCACCACCTAATGAGTGACCTCGAACTAGATGATGACAGTCACAGATTTAAAACATATTTTAGATTAATTAAAGACTAATTTGAAGAAGTTCAGGGATTCATTGACATAGATGTACAGAAAACAGACACACTTCAGGAAGACAATTAATAATAATATTTAGCACCGTGTCTTACTACTCGTTCGGGTTGTACGCTTTAAGTACTAATTACTCTAATGGATTAGGAATTGGGGAGGTTTAATTAGAGGAAGTGAACCCGCATAGAGGAAGTGAACCCGCATTTGCGTGGAGGGAGAGTGGAAAACCAATTAGGAAAAACCACCCCCAGTTCACCTGACCGAGATTAAAACCTCAATCTCCCCGTCCTCAGCAGTCGAGCTCAACACGACAAGCGCGTTAGCCAACTACGCCACCGAGGCGGGTAGGAAGACAATTAATAGTAGAGAAAGTCTAGCTATCTGTTCATATTTACATAAAAACTAGTCCTATGCAGGAAAGACATACATTGTTAATACAATACTTGATGCAAATACATGAATCTGTATTAATCATACAATGTTGAAAACAAATCCTTTATTTGGATATTTATATGATTATTAATATTTATTTGTTTTTATTCAACATTTAATTCTTTGTTCACTCTACATAGTAACGTTCCCGTTTGGAAAAGAGATGATTGAGGTCAGTTAGATAGTAGGTATCAAAAATTGACGTTTGTTATTGTTAGAAAAATTACTTAGTTCTGGGCCAGGTGATTGGGACGTGTTAGGATATTGTAAATATTGCGATGATGGAGCGGGGGTGAAGCGAAGAGAGGCATCGCTCATATATTCGAACTCTCCCTTGGCTATGCAAATGCTATTCAGTACATCTTTTTTTACTTTGTTCTGAAGCCAACATGGTCTCTAGGTGGCTAGTGTGCATGTGCTAGCATAAATATAGCGGCTATGTTCCCAAAAATCGTTCACCAGGTGTATGCTTGCTATATATAGCGGGCATAGTGCTAGTCGATGATGCCAATGTGAACTGTCCCATTTACTAAGCTGGCGAACAATATTATAAAATATAACTAACATATGTCTGCATATGCATGCTATGCTCGGTGTGTAGTGGCCTTTAGGTTTGTCGGTTTGTCCTATAATTATGTTGGGGGTCAACCAATTACGACCAAAGGACTACCAGTATTAGAGCTCTAAAACAAATTCCAATTTAGAATTTTAAAAACTTTTTTTATTTTTTATCTAATCTCGAATTTGATATTTCCTTGAATTCTTAAGGATTAAAGGGATTTGAGGATTCGTGTATGTATGTGTGTACAGACACACATACATACACACACACAAACACATATTTATTTTTGAAATAATAATAATAATAATCATAATAATAATAAAGAGCTTCAAAATGTTTATATTTCCTATCACTCTCTACCAATATTCTTTCATCAAAAAGTGAAAAAAAAATTTCCTTAAAGAACTATGGTATATTCTCTTTTTATATCCTGTTTGTCCTTAATGTTATTTGTTCCTTATACAAGTTTCTATCTATATGTCTTATTATTACTTACTAATTTACTTTTTCTCTCTTTTACGTTCTTTGATTTCTTCTTTTAGGGAGTTGCATTGTGCAGTTTACATTTTTTCTTGGTGGGTTTTGATAGAATGAAACCTAGGTCAAGGATTGGTCAGTAACAATTGATTTTCTTCGAGAGGCAGGCATTACTTCTTTGTCCAATGGCAGCAATGTGAAGTGTGAACTATGTTCTTCTTTTCATTGTAAAAGCTTTATTATGTTTCCTTTGATTTGTTTCCATCCTTCTTTCCTACAACTTCTTCCTTATCTATAACAAAATGTACCTCAAAAATCTAAAAATATTCTTCCTTTAAAGAGCTTAATTAGATTGTGTGCGTTGGAATTTTGCAGACTTCCACACATAATGAAAAACATGAATCAATTTATTGTTCATTAAGATGTTATTGAAGAAGTTTTGAAAATATCTTTCATTATATTAACATTTTAATTTAAATTGTATACCCCGGGTATTATTCCTTTAGTTGGATCAAAGCTATTTTTTTTATTTTGTAGCTCTTATTAAAAAAATTCTAACATCTCTGCAAGTAGCAAATGTTTTACTGAGTTAATTATTAATAGATATTAAAAACCAATGTTTAACGGGTTTAGTTTTTTTTAAACTCTTGTTCAAAGCTGACTTCATCTCCTAATTTACTTTCAATATATTATAAATCTAGGATTTTTGTTGTTTAACTTTCAACCATTTAATATATTAATTCAATATCAGGTGTTCATCAAGATGCAAAGAGAATGTTTGAGAACATATTTACCTCATTGGTCTTCTGGAAGAGCTTATATGTTGATATTTGTAACTATATCAAGAAGTGTGATTTATGTGCAAATGAAATCGACCACCAAAGAGCAGAACATTTGACAGCGTCACAGCGATTAAATATAGAGAAAAAAACACTTCAAGAAATTCCACACACATCTAAGAAAGCATGGCAAAAGGTATGTGCACCTAAGATCGTTTTATAGTGTATACATTACTAGCTTTTTAATTCAATTATCCCATGTAACAGTGATTATGTTTAATTTTTTAGGTTGATGTGCAGGTTTTAGGCCCATTTCCCAGGACAATCAACCAAAGCGAGTACATTGTTTCAATAGTGGACCCCATCACCAAATGGATTGTAGCTCGGCCGGTCTCTGAAGATAACATTGGTTCTCACATTGCCTGCTTCATATTTAAGACCTTCTGTGATTTCGGGTTTACTAAATGCAGTGTCAGCAGTTTACCGCCACACTTATACACTGATATTGTCAACACATTTGTCGAGTGCTGCAGGAATATGCAAAAACAATTCACTCTTCCAGGACAAAGTCAAACTCCTGGCAAAATAGCCAATCTAGTTTCTATTACTGAAGTAGTGACTGACTGTGAGTGGGTGAGTCAACTTTTCAACAGTTGGGTCTATGAAAACTTGTCCACTTGGGACATTGACCTGGACAGGTTACTGTTTGAATTTCGAACAACCTGCATCAAAAATTCACCTTCACCATTCTTCGCCATGTTTGGCCGTAAACACATGTGTTGGAGTGGCGAGGACAAGGAGAATGCAGCTGTAAGATCTGACAGACTCATTGTCTGCAAACGAAGGAGCTTGCACAGCAGTGTCTTGCAGGTAAGGTTCTTAATGATTGATCAATAAATTAATCACACTAGAGACACAATTGAACTCAAAGGAGGTATTGCATCAAATTGTAGATTTTTCTAGACTCTTTAACAGACTAAAGTACAATATATATGAGTAGAACCATTTTCCCATTAAAAAATATAGATGTATTGAATGTTTTATTTTTTATTAAATTGAATCTAAATGCTTCAAGTCATTAATTTAGCTTTTTTATTTTGAAAAATCCATAAAATAGCTTTAATCATGATGAGAATATGATCCTGTTTATAAGTTAACAGTAACTGTGCATGATACAAGCTACTAATCTGAGTGCTTATTCACAATTTACCAGTCCAAACAATATACAGTTAGAAAATCCTTTTCAAATGTTTATTTTTACTGTTGCTCTATTAATTTTTTTAACAACTCAAATATAAGAGGGGTTGAGAATGAGGGAATCAGCAAAGAATAACTGCACCAACATTTGTCTGAAGGGAAGAAGAAAAAATACCCCGTTGCACTTGGTTGAGATTCAAACCATATCATATTCCAACTTCTTGGGCCAAAGTTGGGAGGGAAAATCACAGCCCCAACCTCTCAGGTATGTGAACCTTGGTGTAATACAGTTTTTACTATTTACTTTGTTTCACCAAACTGATCTGGCTACAGGCTGTAAAATGTTGATGATTTTGTTTTGAATAGCACCCTTCAACATCCTTTTTGACTATTTATCTGCATACTTTTCTCCTAGTGGCATCTGTTGGAAACATTTGCTTGTGGGACACACCTTTAGAACTGGCTTATCATCAATTTTTATGTTAATAAATTTTAACACAAGGGCACATACGATTAAGAAACAGACGCTCAACCTTAACGGGGGTTTTGCTGCGCTCCTTTTGCCAGCTTGAGTCCTTCAACACTGGGCTGCACTAGTGTCACTGCTGGATGATGATAGGACTAACCGCAGCGATCCTAGTGTTAAAGGACTTAAGCCAAAAGGAGCGCAACCATTTTAACCTGGAGGTTGAGTGTCTGGGTATATTATTTGTATGTGCACAAGGGTTATTTAATGACCAAATCTATGTTTTAGGGTTGAGGGAGGGAGTTAATTAGGGAAGTGCACTTACATTAGCTTGGAAAGGGAATAGAAAAAACACAGTGATAGATTACATCATGGGAAAAACTGCCTGTAGTCCACCTCACTGAGGTTTGAATCTTGATATCTTTTGTCATTAGAAATCCAACCCATTGCAAGTCTGACCTTTAAAACCGTATGCTGTGTGGGTGTGTTGTATCCTGACATGCCATGGACAAAAATGGTTGGGGGTGTGGATTATATGATGAACATGTGCTGGATTATGCATGCACATCAGCCTAGACACAGTAATTTCTTGTCTTCAAACGCTATGCTCTTATCACATTCCACCCTGTTCCCAGAATATGATGTTGAACTCAGACCTAGATAGGTTTATATTTTTTCAGCACCGCGTTTTATTACCTGTTGAGATTATATGCATATTTACCAATTAGGCTAGTGAATTAGTGACAAAGAATGTTGAATGCAGAGAAAATGTACCCATATTTGTATAGAGGTAGCGTGGAAAACCATTTAGGGAAAATCATTTTGGAAATACCACCTTCAGTACACCTCATCAAGATTTGAACCCTGATCTCCTTGTCTTTGGCAGCCTAGGTTATTGTAGAGTGATGCCTTAGACCATGCGTCCACTGGAGCAGGTTTCACATATTTTATTATAACAGAAGAGAACATCACCATTGGAAACCATAGTGTATGCATTAGTGATCATCACAACAATTAACACATCACAAATGTGTTTGTGAAATAACATTTTACTTTTAATTCACTAAGGTTGGGAGTGATATGTGCCCTTGTGCATATACTTTCAAGCTGCCCCTGTCATCTCCCTCAAATACCAGATTATTTTCAGGCCTTACAGCAAAGTCAATTAAAAAGACAATCCCAACTGTCAGGCAGAAATTAAACATTTGCACTTTTTTTTATTATAATTAGCAAACTAGCAAATTTTAATTCTATTAGAGTAAGTTTTAATATTATGTATTTTAAAGATGATTTTAATATTTTGTATTGTAGTGTCGCCATTGTGAAGAGCTATATTACATCCAAAGTATCTTTTCGCATTCATCAACGTAAACACACAGAGGAAGCAAGAGGCAGAGGTGTTTTAGAAGGAGAAGAACCTATTGGGTTGACGGATGCCACTAGTAGAGTGACAGCACACAAAAGACTCACATCACTCAAATCAGTTAGACAAAGGATAAAAAGTGAGTTAAAGTACTTCTTTGATTAAAAAAAGAAATCTTCATTCTTTATTTGTGTTCGACCCATCTCGGTTTGTGGCATGGTTATTATTTATTCACCCTAGGCTGAGACCTGATGTAAACAAATCCACATGGAAGTCTATGCTCTGATTTTCTACTGAATGG
This sequence comes from Timema poppense, assembly GCA_902141375.1. Lineage (NCBI taxonomy): Eukaryota > Metazoa > Arthropoda > Insecta > Phasmatodea > Timematidae > Timema > Timema poppense. Next base: position 8,279 of record CABFOV010005886.1, read on the forward strand.
ACTTAAATGGTTTCATTTCACTAACTAGCCCCTCCTTTGTTTTATATTAAACTTGTTTTAAAATAACATTAGAAAATTACTATAACTAGAATTTTCCTTTCATTGATTTATAAATTATACTTTAAGCTTTGCAAGCGCTATTCAAATTACAACAAACGCCTGACTCAGCGTTAAGTCACGGTTGTGAGTGTTGAGTGCTTCCCATCTATTTATGGCATTTGTTGAGTCTAGCCCGAATTTTGTTAAGTACAAGACAGGAAATTTAAAAGTATTAAAAAATACAAATATATATAGTGACCTATTTTGCTATGATAATGACTATGCATAATTGCACCAGTTTAAAATATTTTACTCGTGTTCCACCAATCAAGTAGGCCCTTAGAAAAGTGATGTGGGAATGTTTGTTTACTTCCGGTCTCAGGTTAGGATGAACCAATAATAGCTAACGCACTAGTAACGTTGAGCTAGACTGCCGAGAATGGTGAGATAGAAGTTTAAATCTTGGTTGGGTGGCTGGGGTGGTTTTTCACTCTCTCTCTCTCTCTCTCTCTCCACACAAATGCGGGTTCTCTTCCTCTAAATTCAACCTTTCTAATTCTTAACCCATAAATTAGCGTAATTAGTATGTAAGTGTATGTATGACCCGAACAGGTAATAAGACACAGTGCTAAATAAATAAACTTATTTGTATTTGACCTCACCTTTAACAAATATTCTAGAAATTATTTGATTAGAACTTTGGTTAACGACATTACCTCCTTGGAGATTTTGAAGCTATATTGTGAAGCAGGTTTCATCTTAACTTGATGTACCTAAGCAGTCTAAGCATTATCACACTTAGACACCAGTGCACTAAATAGAAATAGAGGGTAGAAAAGGAGCAGTTACTCTTCCTCTTTTCCTCTGATGAGTTTACACAGTAATGATACCATTTGTGCCTTGAAAACATTAACTTGCTTTTTAAAATAATATTTTTCTTGTTTTCTTTTCTTGATAGACATACGCTACCACAAACTTTTTTTTTAACCCTTTTAGTGCCACGAGCCGATTTGATCAGTTCCACCGACTGTCGCTAAAAGTGCCATGATCTGATTTGATCGCCTCTGCCTACTATCACTAAAAGTGCCAGAGCCGATGAGGTCTGCTCTCCAGATTTGAGATAGTTCTCGCTTTATCTGAAAGATAGTTTAATTGTGTCATATATCACTAGAAAGAGAAAATTTACCACCTAAGCAGTCTAAGCACTATCACACTTAGACACCAGTGCACTAAATAGAAATAGAGGGTAGAAAGGGAGCAGTTACTCTTCCTCTCTTCCTCTGATGAGTTTACACAGTAATGATACCATTTGTGCCTTGAAAACATTAACTTGCTTTTTAAAATTATATTTTTCTTGTTTTCTTTTCTTGATTGACATACACTACCACAAACTTTTTTTAACCTTTTTAGTGCCACGAGCCGATTTGATCAGCTCCACCGAGTATCGCTAAAAGTGCCATGATCTGATTTTATCGCCTCTGCCCACTATCACTAAAAGTGCCAGAGCTGATGAGGTCGTCTCTCCAGATTTGAGATAGTTCTCGCTTTATCTGAAAGATAGTTTAATTGTGTCATATATCACTAGAAAGAGAAAATTTACCATATATTATTTTATATAAGGTTGGCAACAAAAACCAACAGTAAATAGTAGTTATTGAAACTGGGAATTTAGTACATTTACATCAGGACTGTCACATATCCAAGGTGCTAAGTGCAACGCTGGTTTACATACGAGATGCACGGAAAAACATAAGTGTGGCTAACATTCATACTGATGTAAATAGTTCTGTAAACAGTGTTCAAATGTACGGGTTAAATTGTTCTGAGTTTATAAAAATATACTAGTTATATTTTAATGTTATGTCATATGGATGAAACAATTTTTTTATGAATGTAAGTAAATAGGCGTAATGACTTTATAAATTTAGATAATATTTATTAAAAATATGAAATTATTCATTATAAAAGTTTTTTTTGTTTGAAAAATGCATTCATTATGTGTAGGCCTAAATATTTATTCATGAGGTAAGCAATATAATAAATCTGGTTGTAAGGTAAGCAATAATGGCCCAAAAATATATAATGTAGTATACCGGTATCAATTAAAAATTCCTGTAATTCCTATTTATATTCATATACATTCAAAATTTTCTTTTCTTTTATAAAACTAAATGCACTACAACAAAATAATATGGAAATGTATATATAATATTTTTTTTAATGTGTTAGTTAGCATTAGTTTTGAAAAAAAAATCTAAAAAAAATTAAATTTATAATTTAGAGATTAAATAATTTTAATTAGATGGTATTAAGCCTCATGAATACAGGTTTGGCAAATTTTCTTGCAAACCCTCACAAAAATGAAGAAATAGCAGTAGCATTCTTCGCATACAAAACCTCTCAGGGTCAGACCTAGGCCATTCTTCGTGCACAAATTCTGGAATAGGCGTGGCACTAAAAGGGTTAATCTACATCTTGTCAGGAGTACTCCACACAGGCCATTTTCATGACTAAGCCAAATAACCTAAGCTTTAGATGATTTATAAAATATTTTGTTTGCAAAACAAAACTAGATCCAGATAAAAATAATGATGTTGTGACACTGTAGGATTATTTTCAGAATTATTAAAAAATATATGCCTTTTTTTTCAATGTCATATCTTTAACAACACTCACTGAATGAAACGTAAATTCACTAACATGATAATTCCTATCTTGATCTGCCATGATGTCACAGGTTGGCAACATCTTTAAATGTTACAAAAGTGTTGGGCTTAATTTCATCATAGTATTATTATTATTAAATATGGTTTAAAGAAAATATGCTAGCTCTGGCAAAATACAGTAATTGTTGCCATATTAAACCTAAATTCAAGTTATTACAAAGCTATTTTTCACAAATAAAAATAATTTGCTTGTGTGAAAATGGATACATTACATATAAGTACTTTTTTTTTAAGCCAATGTACAATTTCTTTCATCAATTTCCAATTTTCTATGATTGTTTTACCTCTGTAGTAGACAAAGCTTTAAAACATGTTTATAAATTTAATTTAATTTAATTTGAATCACTTTTCAATACAATATGATATTTAAAAAAAAGTTTAACTATGGCTCTAGTAAAGATTTACTTTTGTTCAATTTATTTATTATTTTTATAACCTGATTGTGTTTGTAAATAAAGTAGAAGGTTTTATACTAATATTCACTTCTTTGTCTAAACAGGTAGGTTGGATCATGTGTTGGAAAGGTTAAAAAGCAAACAAAACACAACCATAAAATCTTCATCTAAGAACGGGGTGGATGCATCCTTACAAGCCATTGCAATAGCAGCTGTAAAACGTCTTTTAGCAGAAACAAAGTATCAGCGCAAAAGCCGTGGTAAATATTATAAGTTTTCCCAGGAAATTCATGAAGAAATGGCACACCATGCCATGGAACACGGAATCCTGCAAAGCTCTCGCCTGTTTTCTGAACGTCTAGGTGTGAAAGTCAGCTGCAGTACAATTCGTAACATTGTGAAATCATATCGGTCCTATACTCCAGAGCTCAAAGAAGAGATTGGCAGGTATGCTGCAGGATTTGGTGTAGATGCTGCATCCCGCCACTTTTCAGCTCGTCTAAATCGTGAAGTCCGCCAAGGACTTGTGCGAAAATTTAAAAATTATTATCTAAGCCGCTACCCCGACCCAACAAATAAATTTGACAGCAAGAGAAAAAAAGGAACAAACAAGAAAAATTTGTTGGATGCTAAACAGAAAGACGACATTGGAGCTCATGCTGTGACAGCTGGAGTTGCAGCAACTGTTAAATATTTTAAAGAAAAACAGAATATATGTCTTAGAGAGGCTGTGGTACGTAAGCTTAGGAAAATACACTTGGATAAAAACCCAGTACAAGTACAGGATTCTATCTTGCAGTGTCAACTTCAACGAGAACCAATGAGCAATGTTCAACATTCTACTGACCCTTCTCAAGCTCTCAACATCTTTCAAGCACCAATGACCTTCCTAAATAGCGTGCAAATGGGTAGCAGACCCTCAACAATGGTTTTTGATCAAACATTTAATCCTCAGATAGACCCTTCAAACCAGCTGATCACTTTGCCACATCAGAACTCTTCACTTTCCATTTCTTCTGCAGCCATCAATAACATTAACAACTCTACTAACACAACCTCAAACTTTTTACCCATTCACCACCAGCAGGTTACATCAACCACTACATCTGTGATTATCAATCAAGACAATTCTTTCGACCAATCCACTGTGCAACTTCCACTATATCAACATTCACAGCAGCTGTATTCTTCTTTCAACATTCAAGGAAACACACTTGAAAACAACCTTATACCATTAAACAACAATGTAGCCAATGTGACTCCTGTCACACTCACAATAAACCAGCAACCCCTGAATCATCAACCCCTTTCTAACCAAGTTTCATCTCAAGCTGCAGGGTCTGGTGTGGTTTTACAGACGCTCAACACCATGGCACCCTTGACGTTAGAGGTACTCCATCCACAAACTCATAACCATTTATTGCAAACTCCAAACAATTCTAGTGCTGTGTCATTTAAGACTCAGACTGCTAGTCCAGTAATTTCACATACACCTCATGTAGAAACTTTGTGTGAGAATATGCAACCGTTGATTTCTTCTCCATCAATTAATAGACCTTACAAACAGATTAATCAAAACTCTAATTTCCTGTCAAATAATATGGTTGATCATCAGCGGCATTCAAATAATCTTGTTCAACGGCACCGATCTCTTAATGTTATTACGCAAAAAACTGTTCCAGAACAAATCACCAAGAAAATTATATCAGTACTACAGCCTCTGCAACCACCGACGGTTACATCACAAACGCCTGAACTGCAATACCAATCAACCCCTACTTTTCATGAGTTGACAACGCTGCCCATTGATGCAACTGGAGCTACCTTGATAGCTGATAGAGATGGCACATACACCCTCACAACATGTCTTAACACTGACGATAATAAGAATATCCAAAATTTAAAGAAATGTCAAACACTTTTGTCACAGTCAAGATCAAGCCTGAATAGAAAAGTAAAACAAAATAAAAAAAATGTTCTATTAAGTGTAATACCAAGTTCAGTGTATCAAACATTTTCTGAAAGAACGGGCACCAATGTCTTTTCAAGCTCTTCTCTGGACAAAACTAATATTCACACGTGTCATGGCCAAGAGGTATCTTCTGGCTTACAAGTTGTAAATGAACAAACTCATCATCATCAACATCAGACTAAAATATTTGAGCGTACAAGGTCTAAAGGCTATAGTTCAATAGAAGAAGAAGAACAAAGTATTGATGATCCTGATAGCTTAAGCATTTATCTAGGGGCTGAAAGTTCTTCAGTTCAAAACAGTAATATTGGAAAAAAGAGTTCACCTACCAAAAGAGGCCGGCCTCGTTTAAAGAAAAAAACACCCCCAATGCAAAAGCGAGGGCGTTACACTATGTACACCCCAAAGATACGTGCAGAAATGGGGAGGTATGCTGCTGTATTTGGGAGTGCCCAAGCTTGTGAACATTTCAAGAAAATCTTAGGTCATGATGTTGCTGAAAGTACTATACGTGGACTCCGGGACAAATATCTGCTTATGTGCGGGGACTTGAGTAATGGTAGCAGTAAGGTAAAGGAGGTAACATCATTGGATTATAACCAGCGAGGTCGGCCTATGAGGTTGGGTAAATATGACCAAGTCGTACAAGATTGCATCCATGAGTTATCTAAGACAGGAGAAAAACTATCTTCTTTCTTGGTCATCACAACCGCTAAGCAAGTGCTGATGCAGTATGAGCCAGAACTGTTGGAGGAAAACGGAGGAAATATTAAACTCACATCCACTTGGGCGAAATCTTTTCTGAAAAGAATTGGCGTTCAAAATCACAGCTAAAATGCTCACTCAAATTTGTGTTTGTCATATCAAGCTATTGAAAATTATATTTTAAGATGGGTATGGTCAAATACCTTTGATGATAATAATAAAGAATATTTATTTGAGGTATTTAATATGCACTTTATGAGCTGATTGATTATTTCAGCACACGACTTGAACTAATTTAAATCTAGAACAGATACAACACCCAGACCCCTTCCCTCCTCCCCCCCACCTCCAGCCGTTAATTCATCACTGTGAAAGGAGAAACCTCATTTTACTAATGATACATTTTTCAGCTATGTCAGAAATTGAACTTGACCAAGTAGGCAGATATGTTACTGACTGAGCTAAGTCATGGACAATGATGAGGATAATGATGTTAAATAATTTAATTAATTTCTTCAACCATTTTTGGTATACTACCGGTACAGATTTTTATCAACCTGTAACAACACTAGTCTGCAAAACTAGGACAAGCTACAATTATGTTTTCATGCACTTTTATCGGATAACATGTTAGGTCAGTAATCATTATGCTTTTGGGGATTTAACAATATTAATAACTATTGAGTCAAAATATGTATGTTCTTATTGTAAAACAAATTTTAAACAACCATTTAAATATCACCATTATAAACAGTAAATAGCCTGCCAATAATTTACATATTAACCTTTTTCTTTATAACATTATTACATATCACAAAACAGTATCAGTCTATACAATATCAAATAATTGGTTGAAAATACAGTAATGTCTTGATAGTTTGAGTCATCTGTTAAATTCAAGCCGGTCAAAAGTAAGAAAAAAAAAGTTTGGTATATAGTTATGTGTTGTGACATGTGATAAGGTTTGGGTTTCTGAAAACTGATCCCTCATCCTGCCCCTTTGGATGTCTCAAATATAATAGTAAAATACAATTCTAGTAACTTTAACATATCGCCACCCGTGTTTAATGTAATTACGTTATTTAAAGAGTCTGTTTTTTTATTGTCAGACCCACCATGAAGGGGAGGGAGAGTGGGGCTATTGGTACCAGGTCCGAGCCGGGGCCAAAGATCCATATTAACAATTAAAAAAGTTGTGGTAGATTAAATAAAACATGAATGATAAGCAATAAAATGCATACTAAAGAACAGTGTATGTCCAGTGCACCTGTTGGGGTTTCCTCTGTAGAAACTTATTGACATTTGTCACAATTATATAATTGGTTCGGTAGTCTTGTGCTTCATTTCAAAGTGTTGGGAAGTTTCATGGAGTTTATTTTTTTGTACTTAAATTAGTCACGTGAAGAGAGTCAGGTAGTAAATCAAGTTCAATTTAAATTCAAGTATTTTATCATGGGCGTAACATTTTCAGTGTTAAACTACAAATTAATTTGCGTACATTGGCTTTGTTTTGTAAACGTGACCAACAATTTTTTTTTTTTAAAAGTACAGATTCAAAAGTTGTTGGCATGAAAAGGGAAAAATAATTTGTGTCCCCTTCCTCCTGATTGGAATAAACCTGCTCCTCTCTAGATTTATTTCACTCACTTTTGATGATATTAATCAATTTTTTTCCAAGCATCACGTTTTACTACCCATGTATTGAAAATTAAGCTGTAAAATGGTCTTGTATAAAATTCCAAATTGCTTCTAAAGGCATTCAATTTTCAAAACTTAGGCAGGCAAGGAAAACTTCAAATAGTAATCAGAGGCAGTTAATTAAAATTAGACAGGTTAAGACCACTCTAAATAGCTTCTAGAGGTGTCCAATTATCAACATATTGCTGGATATAGACCATTTTAAATAGCTTATTGAGGTGTCCAATGATTAAAATTTCCAGGGGAGACAGTTCCAAATAACATCCGCGGGGCATCCAATTTTTCAAAATTGGTTGGAAAATGGCCATTATAAATATCTTGTAAATACATCAAATTAAAAAAAAAATCAAGTTGTAGAACCCTCAAAATATCTTCTTGAGACATACAGTTTAAAAAAATTTGCTGGAAGAAGACCACTTCAAATATTTTATCTCAGGGATTTCCAACTGTTGGCCTGCAGCGCCACTTTATTTACTTCGCCGCGAAGTTTCTTGGAAAAGTAATCTACTGTAGTAAAATTGATATGTTTAGCCGAGAAACAAAAAGTTTGGACTTGGCGTGAGGAAACATCTATGAAAGCTCCAACTGAAGTTAATTCTGTAATAAGCTTAACCACATTCTATTTACTTGTGTAGTTAGTTGCATGCATCATATTTCTTTCCACCCCTTAGCCGATTAAGATGAGGTCCGCCAATAGTCTTCTGGATTTATGTTTGGCCCTCGGGCATTTTAAGTTGGAAACCTTTAGCTTATATAATATACATCTGATTTTCCAGATAAAGACCACTCTACATAGCTTAAAGGGACATTCAAAATTCCAAAAAATCTCTGGAGAAGATCTTTTTCAAATAGCTTATAGAGAAGTAATGTTTAAAAAAGAAATTCAGTTGAGGACCAACCCAAAATCATCATATAGGATATTCCATATATCAAACATTCACCTAGGGTCCCCAAACTCCCCTTCCCCCTTTTAGCTTTAGGGTCAAAGCTCCTCGAAAACCCCTTTTTATTTCTTAAGTTAATTTACCCCGTCCCCTCCATACAAATAAGGTTTCATTACTACTGAAGTTGAGTAGAACAAAGCGAGGGTGCCCCATGCTCTGCCCCTGGTAGGCCTACTGGGCCCAGTTTGAGTTTATGGTGGGCTTGCCTACTGTACATTCATAATACTGTTTGTAGTCACTAGTTTTTCAAACATCCTGGTGGTTTTTTTTGTGGTGAATTTTTTCTAGGTGTTCTTCAAACCACAGCTGGCCTTCACTGCTAATTTTCTCCATGCTATTCTGTATAAGACGAGTTTCTAGTAATCAAAGGTAGTATCAGTCCCATCCACTTCGAAATATCAAAACTCTACTGTAAAAGATAATTTGTTGTTAGTATTATTAAATTTGAAGAATGATATCTAGAACTTATGTTTATCAAATATTTGTGTTAATGAATTGATTGAAAGTGATAATTTGATTAATTTTAGTCACATACCTTAGCCCAGTCGGTAGTGTGTCTCTCTACTAAGCTAAGGGTCCCGAGTTCGATTCCCGGCGTGGTCGAAAATTTTACCATTGGTTAAATGTGGGTTTAACCTTTCACAGTGATGAATTAACGGCTTGGGACTGGATGTTGCGCTTTTCCTAGTCTCAAGATAGATTATAAGGCATATGAAGCTACGACAGGCCTAGTAAGCTGGTAGTGGGAAATATATGGCTTGAATAAAAAACCAATGACACAGGCCACAGGCTGGAAACAGTAATGGATATAAACCTTTTAAATTAATTTTGGGGTGAATTATGACACTTAAAAAACATGTGAAATACGGTCTGTATGATGCTAACTTTTTCATTCTGATTGAAAATGAAAAATTTTTGTGAAGTTAAAATGGCTGTGAAGTTTTTCTATGTTTTGTTGTTTTTAACACCGTGTTTTACTTGTTATTTGAGTAGTACATCTTCTAAATGTTCAAGCAGAGCTTATCTTTTTCAAAACAATGTTACACCACCACATAACACAATCATAATATTAATTATGAGAATTGATTATTTAAGTATACTGATAATAATATTCTAGATATAATTAAATATTTATTTCTATAATTTTATGTTAAGTAGTGGGTTTGGAATAGGATAGACCCAGACTTGTGAGAACAAATGTGGAGCTACTTGAATAAAAAAGTAGTGGCTCTAGTCTAGAATACTGAGAGTAATGGCTGGACAGTTCATTGTGCTGACCAAACAACACCCTCTATCCACAATAGTGGACACTATCTTCGCCAGCAAACGGTGGGCGCTCTGTCGATATGGTTCAATTGCAAGCCAATGCCATGGAGTTAAAAATTCTAAATAGGTTTAAAATTTATTACCATTTATCTTATATATATAATCCTAAAACAATGCAAATTGACATTAATTTATCAACAAGTCTTAGTCTTTTGTACACTTGAATTACTGATCTTTTCACAACTGTGATTTCTCCTTTTTGATAGACTAGCAGTACAAACATTAAACTGAATGCCTACAATAAATACATATTTATTTATTTACTTATTTTAGATAGCATTTTTGGTTCATAAGTGAAGGTAAAGGTATTTATCTTATGTAGTATATGTATAATACAATTCTTATTGTACGCCAGAAAGCAGTGTAAACAACTGAGAAACAACTGAAGTGCGCAGCTACCATGACACAGACAAGTGTAGCGTCAGTGTTTTGAGGTAATGGCCATGAACTGACCCTTTATATATTCGCGATTATAATGTGACCTTGGTTAAAATTTGCATACATAACATCTTATAAAATAATTTGTTAGAAAATATTAATTTTAAATGAGTTAATTTTACTTTGGTGAGAAATATACTTGAAAAGTGATTAAAAAAACTGTTAATGGTTAAAGAAACTAAAGTTAAATATACTGAAACTAAATTTTCAATTTATTTTGCAATGTAAATTGCACAATGTTAATAAGCTGGTAGTATAAATTTTTATTGTTAAAATTTAAAGTAATTTTAACCCATACAAACTATGACATGAGGTTATTAATTTAAATAATTCACTTGATAAATTTGTATGCAAACTAAAATGAGTTTAAGAAAATAAAATATTACTTTAGGTTTATTTTTAAGAAAAAGGGTTGGCTATCACTGATTATTTAAAAATAGATAATATAACATGTAATATGACTTGGATTTATATCTAAGTTGTGAAAATAATAATTGTTAAACTAATAAATTCTGAAATATGATAGAGTAACCCTACTGAGTTAATTAAAATTAATTTTATCTTCTACTGAATTTATCAATGTAAATCCTATCTTATACTAAGTTTATTTATATAAATTTTATAAATTTAAAATAAATATAATATTGGTAAACTTAATATTGATATGAACCCAGCTCCATCACTGGTCAGGTATAGTGTTTACATTGCACTATATCGTCTGGTATGGGCTAGAACAAGCTGTTACGTGGCTGTTACTTACTCTGACATATGAAAGTGGCAGAGCTATGAACGATACTAATAATAACATTCAATGTGCAACCAGCTCCTGTGTTGAATGGAGGGAAGGTGTCGCTTGTAGGGTCAGTTAGTGTATGTATTTCGGTGAGCTTGGTGGACTGAGTATTTTCTGTCTCAGTGAGGAAAGCAATCAGGAAACTACCTCATTCCTAATTTCTCTAGTACACCTCTTCAATACTTCCTAGGCCTTACAACACTGGAACTTTTGAGGATCCAATCAACCTTTGGGTTGAGTGCTTGCATAATTTATTCAGGAACTGAAAATACTCTTAAACTTGCATTAATCAAGAAAATTTTTTCTTTTGCATATGATTTACAAATAATATTGGGATTAAATGGGTTTAAGCTACACAAGTGTTCAAACATGGAAGTATTTTTTTACTAGGGAATTGCCTTCCATTTTTGATTTATAAGTTTACAAATAAAATGTTACATTAAATATGTGGAAATACAAACAATTAAAAGCTTTATATATTACAAGCATATATTATTAAATTCTCAACTAATTAATTAATCAGGTTTGTACATGCATTAAAAAGGAAAAGAGGCCACTTTAAACTTTTCTCAGAGTATTTTACCTTGAAAACTTGCACACAAATGTATTACACAGAGACCCCCCTCGGTGGCATAGTTAGCTAACGCGCTAGTCATGTTGAGCTAGACTGCCAAGGACGGGGAGATCGAGGTTCGAATCTCGGGTGAACTGGGGGCGGTTTTTCCTAATTGGTTTTCCACTCTCCCTCCATGCAAATGTGGGTTCACTTCCTCTGAATTCAACCTTCCCAATTCATAATCCATTAGGAAGCAGTTGATTGCATTTTTAACTGACATCCGCGGCTAATTGCTTGTCATCATACTTAGGAATAATTAAGAAATTATTTACATTAAATACCAATATTTTCCAAATCATTCAATCATTATTTTTCCATAAAAAGGGCAAAAACGCATTTTTTTTTTCAAATATTGTATGCAATAACAAATGCCGTGTGAATAGTCGCCTGCTAAAATTTGTATGCAATCCATGTGATCAAAAGATATTGTACAATTTCTTCCAAAACATTTCATACACAAAGTTTTGATGTGTGTATCAGTGAAAGCTAACAAACGAAAGTTTATAACTATATGTATATAATAAATAACACAATAATGTAAATCACAGAACAGGACACCCAAAGCCACAACTATTATAAAAAACAACTCCAAATAGGTTCTTGAAGCATAAAAGATTTTTAAAAACATTCCAGGACCTCCCCTTTTAAGCTTTGGGGTACCCCTTCCAAGCTTGCCTCAGAATTTTGGTTATGAGACGCTACTGGTACCAAGCAGGAATCACAATAGTCAGGATACAACAAGACCAATTATATATATAATAAGAAAGGAATGTGTTAAAAATAAACAGTAAATATATTATTTCAGAGGAACTAGAAGAAGTAAAAAATAAGTTTAAATAATAACTATTGATTAAGAAATAATAGCAACAGGTTTTTTTTTGTATTTGGTGGACTATGCTGATGTTAGAACATGTCTTACTATCTTCCCCTCTTTCATGAAACATTGGGTTGTGTACTGGTCAATTTTAAGAAAATCAGATTTGTTTACTGCATGATACAATCAAAGTTGTCTGGGGGAATGGAAATTTTATAGTAAGAAAATTATAGCAACTGAATAGGTATAAATGAACAGTAAATATAATTATATTAAAAACAAGTAGAAATAATTGGTAGTTTAATAATAACTGTAATGAATAATAATTTTAGTTTTAGCTAGCATTAATAATTTGGACTAAGCAGTAAATCTAAAACGATTTAAAAGGAACGTATTTGAATGAATGATAATTGTAATAGTAACTAATATTTTTTTCTGCACTACAGAATTTGAAAACAAATGAGCCTTTGAATTCATTGCCTAACATAAATTATGTACAGTATGCCATCAGGAATCTTACTAATGTTGTATGTTAGTACAGTTTTAGCAAAATTAAGATCAGAAAGCAACACAGATAATTAAGTGAATATGAAAGTCAAAGTTTTGGTGTCAAGTTATTAGTCTTCCTAGATCACCCCTAAGTCTCGATCAAACTCTGGTCAAGACATCTTATGACTAGCATTGACAGGATACAGTTTTTTAAAAGCTCACTAGGATGAATATTTCTAATGTTTTCAGACAGGATACAGTTTTTTAAGAGCCATACTAGAACCATGATATACCCACGAAAAGAAATATAAACGAGATACAAGTTTTACAACTAGGATCATTATATTTATTAGATGAGTCACAATTCTGTATATCTCATGAAATCTCGGTTTATCTGATAACCTTACAAGGTTTGTAAATATGTGCTGTTTTCAGAACATGAGAACTGATTAACAGGTAGGGTGTTAATTCAATGTTTGACACAATACACTCTCTTGTGTGGGGCAGCGCTGAAAGAAGCTTAGGTCAGGTAGAACATTCCAATACTATTGTTAAGAGGGGATTGGGACAAAACTACTCGAGATACAGTTGTTGGTGAAATAACTCGACCCAGTATTTTACTGTTCAAATTTGAACATAAATTTATTAACGTAATTTAGGGTGTAAGAGGTAAAAAATAATATAAGGAAATGCTTAGAAAGAGGATGAAAACATAACCTGTCACCAACTCTTATGGGGTTGGTATAATTTAAATGTTCAGGAGCATATACAGAATGATTCATAATTCTCTGTACAAATTTTAATGAAAGGTAGGGAACCCTAAAACAAACCTTTTTTTGGTTAATGAATCCGCAGAAGTCATCCTTTGGTGCTAGAAGGTTCTGCATCAAATGGCTATTATTAGCCGTCGTCATACGTGGAGTACGGTTCATTTCACGAACTCTGAGATGGCTGACATGCATATAGAATATTGGGCTGGGGAATCTTTGAAAATGAACGGCAATCAATGCGTCAGGCATAACACTTTCTGTCTTTCATTTATGTACCATTATGTACCCAAAGTGCCCTCTATCATTAAAGTGTAACGTCTGCTGACACACATTCATAAAGGAAAGGGTTTGTTATTGGGTTCCTCATCTCCCATCAAATTTTGTACAGAAAGTTTCGAATCAGCCTATATTCACATTAAGATCAACTTTATTTTTTTGATACGGACACGCACCGGTGGTCTCATGGTCTAGGGCGTAGAGCTCACAATATAATGGATTGCCGGATACGACAGGTTCGAATCTCATCTGAGTGCACTGTGGTTGATATTTCACATGTGATTTATCGCTGTTTTTTTTACCACTATCTTAAAAAAGTTATTCCCAAACTTAATACCTGTCGCATACCCCTTTAGAAACCCATGGCCTAAGCAATGTACCTCTTTCAACTACTCATTGAAAAAGGAAATCAATACCTACTTCTTGTAAAGTATAAACGGGCGTTCCAAATTTTAATAAAGCTTAAGTGATCAGCGCTAAGGAAATTAAACTAGCCAGCAATGAAGAAATACACCGATATTTATCTCACAGCTGTAAAAGCTAGTTTTAGGGTGGTGTTTGCCAAACTGTGGTATACGTACCCGCAGCAGTGTGCGGAGGATTTCAGAGAGTACATGACATACCACAGAGTTTTATTAATTATAACTTTATTTTATATATATTTACCATAGTTTGGCAAACACTGCCCTAAAACTAGCTTTTATAGTTGTTAGATAACAATATTTATATATTACTCACAGCTGTAAAAGCTAGATTTAGGGTGGTGTTTGCCAAACTGTGGTACACGTACCCGCAGCGGTGTGCGGAGGATTTCAGAGAGTACATGACATGCCACAGAGTTTTATTAATTATAACTTTATTTTATATATATTTACCAGAGTTTGGCAAACACTGCCCTAAAACTAGCTTTTATAGTTGTTAGATAACAATATTTATATATTTTTCCATTGTTGGCTAGTTTAAATTTACTCTTAGCGTTGACCAATTTGGTCTGAGGCGTTAGACTTATATTATTATTTGGTCTCTGTTGGCGGGCAGGTTGGTGTTCGAATCTTGGCTGGATGCAGTGATGGCTATTTACCAAATTCTATTCTAACCGTGTTTTTAAAATTGTCCATCCTCTTGAATACAGGCGCATTTCCTCATAACTACTCTACTCACCATTAGCACTTGGATTAAATTATTATCCACCCCTTTATGAACTCATCATCGCTTTTAAACATATGTACTTTATTTAAAAATATTTTTTTTATTAAAAATCGATTTAACACGTATTTTAAAAACTAAACTCTAATAGTGAAAAGGATGTTATATTGAAATATATCATCCCGATTTAAAAAAAAAAAAAACAGGGAGCCCCGGGCTCGAATCCTGACCGCATGTACTGAGGGTGGGTTGTGCTAAATGGTAATACACTTCTTCACACAGATGCAGGTACATTTCCTCTTAAAATCTACCAGCTTCATCATATCTCAGTAGTTTGATTAAAACGCGTACAACCTGGACGAGTAGTAGTAAGACGTGTTAAAAAATAAAAGTCACTGGTTTGTTCGCGTGTCCATGACTGAGGACCGCTTTTGCGTGGAGTAGGGATGAAGGAAGGTGGAATTTCATGGGAAAACACTCGCATTTGCGTGGAGGCAGAGTGAGAAACCATTGAGGAAGAACCGCACTAGGTACACTCGGTTGGAATTTAAAGCCCAGCCATACCATCACCGGCAAATTAACTAGATGTGCCTGATATTTAATCCGTGTGCTCATTGATGAAGGATATATGTTTATTAAATGCACTGTTTCTATTTCTATTTTGAAAGTGTCAAGCTCATACGATCTTATTGTATGTGCGGAAAACTTGAACCATGAAGGATAAAAGGAGGGTAGAAAGAAGAGCTGTGTTCAGAGGGCGCCCTTCATCGCTCGTGCCTTTCACCACACTTATTTTTTACGACAAAAAAGGGCAGGTGCAAAAAGACCCACCCTTCCCTTTGCACACAGGTATTTCATTCAAATAAAAAAATAATAATGTAGAGGAAGAACGTAAATTCTTCGGCTGAATGGCATCTCGGAGTAATCTCTTTCTGGACAATTGTTTGGACAAGAAAATATGTGAGCAGTTCAAGGTCGCGAACTAAACTACTAGGTTCCCCCTCTCTAAGCGAGGATACATTTTAACAATGGACCAAACATTTGCTTGTGTTGATATGAATAGTCACGTGTTTTTTTTAAATCTCTGAGTTTCCACCTCGCTTCCTCCCACCTGTGAATGAGTTTATCTTGTTACGTCGCTCTGTTTGCCATTTAGAACATTTCTTAACACTTTTAGGAGCGTTTGAACCAGTGGCACCCGAGTAAAAAAAAAAGTCGTGTAGCTACCCCTTCGATGTCTATAAGACCCCGTCACTTCAGAAGTCAAGCAGCTCTACCCTGGCATATTTTCGATCATTAAACTGCTTTAAAAGTTATTTAGAGATGGTTAGCTTCACATAATTATAGCGTACCCCTTTCTACTACTTTACATACTTTCTCTACAATTTTTACAAGTTTCTTAAACGCAACACCTGGCCCCTGGGGTATGCAACCTTCCTTCATAAGGATTTCATATAATGAAACACATTTTGAAATAATGTTATTGGTAGTATATGATAGTAAGATCAGCTGATACTGGCTTTGCTTCCATAATTTATGAAAAATTAAAGTATTTTCTAAGAAAAGATGTCATACAATCAGTTATAAATTCTAAAAGAGAGAATTTTATAATTGTTGTTCGAAAAGAATGAGTAATCTGTGAGGGCTAGGGTTATAAAAGAGTAAGTTTTCCCATGAGGGTCAGGGTTTTAAGAGGGCAAGTGAGTATTTTTTAAAGATTAGGGTTCTAAAAGAATGAATGTCCTATGATGATCAGTGTTCTAAAATAATGATTGTTTTATGAGAGTTAGGGTTTTAAAATAATGACTGTGTTATGAGGTTCAGGGTTCTAAAAGAATGAAAGTTTTATGACGATCAGGTTATAAAATAACTAATGTTCTATGATGATTAAGGTTTTAAAAGAATAAATGTTTTATTATGATGATCAAGTTTCTAAATGAAAGAATAGTTTATGACGAACACGTCTCTTAAAGAATGAATATTTTATGAGGATCATGTTTCTAAAATAATTAATGTTTTATGAGTGTAGAGATTCTAAGAGAATGAATGTTTTTTGACGTTCAAGATTCTAAAAGAATGAAGGTCTAATGACGAGCAAGATTCTAAAAAAATTAATATTTTATGAAGATCGGGGGTCTAGAAGAATGAATATTTGATGACGATCAAGGTTTTAAAATGATTAATCTTTTATGAATATCAGAGTTCTAAAAGAATTAATGTTTTACGACAATCAGGGTTATAAAAGAATTAATGTTTTATTAGGATCAAATTTCGAAAAGAATGAATATTTCATAAGAATCAGAGTTCTACAAAAATTAGTGTTTAATGAAGATCAGGGTTTTAAAATAATGTATCGTTTATAATGTTACAAACCCACTCTCTTACCTTTTATTTACTTCCATGAATAAGATAAAAGGGAGTGGGAGTAAGCTATGGTACAAGTGACAAGGGAAATTATTAGTAATATTTAAAAGCAACAATATGGACGGTTTATTCAAAACAATAACATTAGAGCAGAAGACTTTACATGGTCTCATTAATCAAACTGAGATATGTTGAAAACCAAACAAATATATAATAACTTCATATCCTTAAATTGCGCAGATAATTTAAGAGAGAGTTATAAACTTGTAATATCTCCAATATTCAAATGGGTCAGTCTTGAAGAGACAGAACAACCCGTAACGTTGAATTTAGTATAATAAATAAAAAAATATTAATATCCATCAGGATAATACATAAGGGTTAAATAAGGGCCTAATGGGCACCTCCAAAATGTTACTAAAGTGTCTTTTACACACCAAAGAATAAAGACTTCAAAAAAGTTAACTTTACATGTTAACTTTCTATAGGAGACTTTAAATTACTCGATAGTTTGGCTAACAGACTTTAGTCAAACTCCCCCGTGACTATCTGATCATGACACAATATTAGTAAATGAAACAATAACCCTACTAGTAAATAATAATTAAAATATATTAGAAGCAAACCACAGAAAAAGATGAGAAAATATACAAAGGTTAATTAATTTCATAATTAATCAAAATGATCAGAATGTTACGTTACATTAAACTATATTTCAAAATGCAAAGAAAATAAGAAACGCTACCTTAATGATTACAAAATAATTACTATTATCAACAATTTAAAAACAACTTACATTTAACTCGTTCAACTCCAAGTGAATTAACAATTGTGGCTATCTAAAAAGATTTAACACCCGAAAAGACTCTAGCGCCCAAGTGGCGACAGACAAACTATATAGCCTCAATTAAAATTTAAATATCAGGTAAAAATCAATAGATTTAGATAATAGAAAATTTACAACATCTAACATGGCTGAATCTAAGAGTTAAAATTAAATCAGAGTCCAATAAATAAATTGCCATCTGAGGAAGATATATTATATAAATGTTTTATACTGACATTGTCTAGGTCCAGGACAATGTTCCTTAGTCAAGCGGTGAAATCAAATAGTAATCTTAGCATACACGCACATCACAATGTATAGTGGGTTTCGTCGCAATAGAATCAAGGTGGGAGAATTGAACACACGCTCGGTGACGTCAATGCGGCTTTGGGTGATCACGTAGACCTTTTGTTGTCAAGGCTCTATCCGACTTCCAAACAATTTCTTCAATCACCTGATGTTTTGAAAGTAGTTCATCTTTCTACCATCTGAGGGCAGGTGAATAGGTGAATAGCCATTCTCATGTCGTGTCCAATATTGGCCGACCCATTACATATTAATAGAACAGGACGGGGGGGACTACATATTGTTGGAACATCGTAGCTTGCTTGGCCCACTCGTCAAATTAGTTCAGAATTGTTTTATTATGTCGTACCAACCTACGTGAACTACAATAGAGAAGATTACTATTGTAGGGATTCTATTAGTGTTGGTATAATTGGAGCGGGTTGTATTAATTACAGAAAGATATGAGTAAATGTAAGCATGGAGTGGGTCCTATTGTAACATAATGTAATGTAATGCTACAATCGTATCTTACATCCTAAACCATAAAAAGTGTCTTTACTTACCCGTAAGCTGTATCTTCATCGTTGCTACTAGAATCTGAAAAAAAAAGAGAGTTTAATCTTAGATGATTGGTGATGGACCAAGGACCGAGTGAAATAAGCACACATCTAACATGGCTTTTATTATTATTGGTTGTTCTGTCTTACGACAGGTCGATTTCTTTTGCCAGTGAACTTAGACCACCTGTCCTCTGCCTCTACCTAGAATTATTCTTTCCTTCACGTCATCTAATATTTGAATCCTCCTCCTTACTAAATTCCTCTTTCCCTCAACCTTTCCTTCTATGACGTCGTGCAGAAGAAAGTTCTTCCTAAGGATGTGTTCGATCCAGTTTGCTTTGAGCCGAAGAATCTCATCCAAAATGGTTCTCTTCTCACTCACCCTTTTTGGACTGGTACATTTGTCCCCCTGTCTGTATGTAATGATAAGTTAATGTATTATAATTATCTCCTTACCTATGCTGGAGGGTGCAACCACTAAATACAACCGCTGGTAGCAGGCAGGCTTTGAAACTGTAGTATCTTCCCCAAAATAAGGCAATTGATAGAATATCAGAGAGCCGGCATTTATCTTTATCGTGATACACACTCAATAATACTATCTTAATATTGTAAAATTACTATTACGACCCAACCTTTTATAATTATTATTTCTCACACAGTCCGCAGTGTATATGTCCTTGCAGGTCTGTTTCTCCAACTTCCCGATAGAATGTGCTCTTAGTATTATTATTATTATTAGCACTGGGTCTTACTACCCGTTCGGGCTATACGCACTTACGCTAATGTGTAATGGTAGGGCGATTGTGAGATGAAATGGAGGATCTAAATTTTAGCGTGGGATCCGAACAACGGTTGGAGGCCTGGCATTCCCCACATTCACAAGTTGTGATTAATACACGTCTTGTTAGAGGTTAAGGAAGGGTTTGGCAATCAGATAAATCTGTGCCGGGACCGAGGATTGAACACCGGACCCCCAGCACAGAGGCCCAACACCTTACCCCTTGACCATCAGGTCACCTGTGCTCTTAGTAATCCGATTTATATTTGGTTTGTACAATTTAATTTCCTTAAAGTTTTCTTTGTCATAAGCAGAACTTGTCTTGTTTTAATTATCCCTCGAAACAAACGTTTGTCGACAATGCATCGTTTTGGCAGCATTCTACTTTCGCGGTTTTTCAACTCTCGTGAAAACCTCCGGAGCGAATTAACCGCGTTAGTCAGAGACGGAACTGTCCTGTACTGTTCTCTGACCCTCCTTCCTATGTTTTCTCTCTCTTTTATCATCTCTATCTATTTTACAATACCTTTGTTCGTGTTCCTGACTTAGATCTTCCGTCTGTTTGCACTTTCTCATTTTCTTGCCTCTTGTGCCAGACTGACTTCGGAACTCTCGCAAGAGACTAGACTGCTGATGACGGGGAGATCGAGGTTCGAATCTCGGCGGGGTGTACCGAGGGTGGTTTTTCCTAAACTTTTTCCATTCTCACTCCACGCAAATGAGGGTACACTTCCTTTAAATATAACATTCATCATCCCTAAAACCATTAGCTTAATTAGTACATAAGCGTATAGCACGAATGGGTAGTAAGACACATGGGTAAAAAACAAAAAAGATTTAATTTTTTTAACTTCTTTTTCCGAAAAGTGTGTTCGGATTATCTGGAATTTCGGACTAACGGGGTTTGGTCTAACAGGATTTTACTGTAGTTGTTTTTATTAAATTTTAATCAATATCTCCCCAACCCACCTCAATGGAATAGTTATTTAACGCGCTAGTCAAGTTGAGCTAGACTGCCGAATACGATGAGATCGAGGTTCGAATTTTTCGGGTGAGCTGTGGGGTGGGTTTTACTAAATGGTTTTCCACTCTCCCTCCACGCAAATGCAGGTTCACTTCTTCTGAATTCAACAATCCCAATCCCTAATCTATTTAGCGTAATTATTATTTAAGCGTATAACCTGAATGGTTAGTAAGACGTGGTTCTAAAAAACCCACATTAGTTCCCGAGTCCAAAGGAGAACCGAACATATTATTTGTGAAGATATGGTCGATGGTATTTAATATAAAATCGTCCCTTTTTTAAAATTGGTGTTTTTGTAAACAATTTGTTAAGGGGGTTGGATAGGGGAGCCAAGACAGTGTAACTCAAGTGTTCAGCTTTATCACGATTTTGATAAAACTATTAGTAGTAGTAAAGAGAAGAGGTGAATATTTATTTTTACTCCCAAAAGGCGACGAGGTATTTCTACCTGCCCATGTAGCACCCTTAAGACAAACGTAAAAACAACCGACTGCCGCTATTTTTGTAAACTACAAAAGTAGCGGGTGTTTAAAAGCCTAATTATATCGAAAATGATCTCACGATGTTGTCTAACAATTTACAGGCATTCTTCACTCACGTCATTAGAAAGTAAGAAAGTAAAAGCTGATGTTTTAAGTTGACTGTATAGTGACGTAATTATCGACGATGTTGCTGAAATGGCCTCGGGATTAAATTTACTAATAATAAACATCCACATAACAACATCTCACTACTTCAGCTTATACCTAAACACAGTTCCATTTGTGTTTATGAATGTATGTTAAGTGACCTCCATGTTTATTGTATAGTCCCGGGTTCCTTGGAGTCAATGGGTGAGATACGTTTTCTACCTTCATCATTCCTACCACATTACCATAAATTTAGAGGATAGCCTGATTTGGTGCGTATAAAAAAATTATCAATATTAGTACCTATCTTTAAATTCAATGTCTCCACTACATAATAATATTACATACATACCTAATCACTTTCTCCACACTTCCCTGTCTTTGCATACTTCCTTCAACATCCATACACCGAGTCATACATGCTCTTTTATTATTAAAAATCTTAATGTTTCTCTTTTTCACACATTCTTCTACAACATTTATCCACGTCTTGCATGAACTACCCCTTCCTTTTGATCCACACACTCTACCTTCATATATTTGCTTCTTTTACATTAACTTATTGTATATCCTTTCAAACCGCACTTCTTCAGCACCCATTCATTACTGACTATGGCCATACGAGTTATATTAACATATATTGATGTTAATAATAATAATAATAATAATAATAATAATAATAATAATAATAACAGCCACAGAATATCTCATTTAAAATTCACAGTAAATGTGTTTAAACTTATATGTTTACAAAATCAAGATATCGAAGAACAATTCAATTTATAGTTTATTTTACATCAAGAAATATATACAATGCATACAAAAATGTAACATTTGTAAAAAGTATTTGTTTCCATTGGAGGAGGTATATTTGAATGTTCTGTATGTAACTTATTGGGCGAACCAGGACCATCTTCTAGAAGTTATGTTTTGAACTACAGATTTATTTTAAACAATACCATCAGAACTGTGATACCATATGTAATACCATATGTAAAAACACGCTTGTTTGTGCTTCTAAGCCGGCTTGGTCTTAATACAGTACCATTTTCATTGAAAGGAACTTTTACAAAATATAAACACTGTTTTTATGACAACATTGATAACATTTTATTATATTTGTATTGTTATTTGATAGGTATTGATAATACCTATCGAAAGTGACAAACATGAAAGTAGATATAGTAACTTCTCTAGTCTTTGTTTTAACTCTCCAGTTCCTAATGCCCTTGACTGAGTAATGATATAAACTAAACAAAGGGTTAAATATTTGTTGGTGTGGTTAAATATAGAAAACATACATGTATACAAACAGTGACCAAGAATTCAATTAGGGATTTTCACCTGTCTAACTTGTAGCTAATTTTATATTCTATAAATTCAAAACTGACACCTGGTCATGGGAATCGAACCCGGGGCCTTTGGCTTAGTACGCCAATGCTCTGAGCTATGATATTTAGATGTGGTTATAACTGTATTTAACAAATATAGTAGCTTGTCTATTTAGTCCATCACTGTGGCTAATTGATTGTCTAGGTGATTTATTATTTATTTAAATTAATGAAGTGAATCGTTGGCTGTTGAACTTTAAATACACAATTTGTTCATTCTAAGTTTTCAGTGAATTTTGGTAGATTATGTGACTTATTCATTTTTCAATAAGTGTAAAAAAAATAATATATATATATATACCCATTTATGTTCCGCGCAATGGAAACAAAAATATATTATTTTTTTTTGTTAAAACCGTTAATGGAGGATTTCAATATTTTTTTCCACCGTACATTGATTCAATTTATAAAAACAGCTGAAGTGACCTTTTCTTTGCCCGAACTCAGAGCCTTCTTGCTTGATACGTTTTGAATTGATCTACAGTCCATTTTTACAAGAGGGCTGTCTGTAGTTTTAGTAACGTTACCAGTTATTAAAATATTATTACCAATAATATTCATTAACATTCAGTTGTGGATAAATCAACTATACTTGTATCTGGTGTTTTTACGGTTGTAGAGTTAACACTATTCCTGAGATGGAACATCTTGTAGACATGTTTACGAACTTCTAAACTAATGGATAGGATAATAATAGAATTACTGCAAAAGTTGAGGACCATTACACAATAAAACACAATGTAAATTATTTCACCTTGCCAATACTCCTCCCAAGGTGTCCATTCGGGGTTTGTTGTCCACATAGTCGAGAGAATGTTCAAAGGAAGATGGCAGACAAAGTAGATTGCAATTATTAAAAGGAACATTTTGCCAACTTTATCTCTAGACTTAATTTCGACAATGCTGCTTCTGGATTCTGATTTGACTAATCTTTTTGTGATCTTAAAGAAAGTCAACGTGTAAAATATAAGAATCAAGGAAAATGGCAACACAAAGGTGATAAGTATTTGACCCACTGTAAGTATTAACCAGTGCCCAAAATTTTCTGATGAGTGGCTGACGTAAATACAGCCATTGACTTCATCAGAATAAGATGTGATGTAGTAAGGAAGAGAATATAAAATTGCCGAAATCCACACACCGAGGTTCACTGCTAAAACACGTATTTTGGTGCTGTCCACGCTTGCTGTGTGACTTTGTAAGCAATTGGCGATCATGTAATATCTTTCAATGCTGAGGGCCGTCGTCAAATATAAAATGACGGTGAGAAATATCAAGTAACTGGAATTGTATATTTTACATATCAGGTCACCAAACTGCCAACTTCCTGTAAGTAGCTCAGTCAAGTGAAGAGGTTCAACAATTACCAACATCAAAGTGTCGGCTAGTAACGTGCTAACCAGGTACAAGTTTAGCGGCTTCCATAGAGAGCGTTGCTTGCAGTAAACAATCAGAACAGAGCAGTTCAACATGGCCCCAAACAAGATTATTAATATAATGAATATTGCAGCTGGATACTGAAATTGTATTGAACCTGACTTTAGCTCCTTGAAACAGTCTTCCTGAAATGTAAGATGTATTTCAGTTTTCAGATACTCTTGGACACAGGTAGAGTTAAAAACCATGACCTCTTCTGACGAGTCTTCATGGGCGCAACTGTTGGTCCAGTTGAAGGCCAGAGGAGCTGTGATGTTGTCCTGTGTGATATTGCACTTTATACTGACATTGTCTGCTTGGAGATAGTCTGCTATGAACTCATCATAACTCTGGTTTATTCTGTCTACGAACTCATACAAGCAACAAGAAGTTTCCCCTGTTTCGTTAATTGTCTGACCACTCGACCCTAACTTGGATTCTGCACATTTAATAAACTCCTCGTCCATTATAAACGGATAACACTTCATTTCACTTGTGTTGTACTCCACTTCACTTGCGTTGTACACTTCACTTGTGTTGTACACTTCACTTGCGTTGTACACTTCACTTGTGTTGTACTCCACTTCACTTGCGTTGTACACTTCACTTATTTTGTCTCCCATTTGTAAACTTTATAACCTAGAATACAGCACAAATATGTATTCAATAAAATCAAAACGTGAGCTTTAAAACTAATCTTTGTGATAAAACCGTTTTAGAAGCAGCCGGGCGCTTCTTTCAAATAAAAGTGAATGTATCTTGGAGTACAAATATTCAAATACAAAATATGTGCGGTTAAATAAAAAACCGGTTTTTCTAGATTTACTAAACTTGTTCACACCAAGTCAACTTTTCTATTGCTAAGCAGTAAGCACCTAAAATTGTTCTTTGTGACAATACATTGTTCATAATAATGATTGTGAACGGGTCTCGTTTTAATTTTCCACGTTCAGGATTTAGACGATAATCTTAAAATTTGTAATTTTTACAAATCATAACAGTATTTTGGTTTTGTACACTTAAAGACATGAAATATTAGAGACCACACCATGAAAATATATTAAAATAAATGGTACTGTGCACTGCACATACTTTCTCTCTCTTTTATCTTAAAATAGAGACTTTACTAAAAAAACTCGTGAGATTTGTAAAACGAAATAAAATACATTTTATCATAAACACTACACCAAAGAGCGCAAATTAAATAATATATATGGTTGCAGAAACATTGAGAATAAAGGAATATCGCTGTCCACCAAAGATAATGAAATTCAATTTCATTTGTTTCTAGATCAAAAACTATTGGTCTTATAAAAATATATTTATTTGAATAAAAGCTTTTTATTTTTAATAGTAATACAGCTTTTTCGTGGCAGGTTATTTAGTATTTGAAAAAGTTGCTGAAATATAATACACATTAAAAAATTCCGCTTATGTAAAGTACCCTTTAGTCATTTCCATGGGCAAACAAGAATTTTCATTTTGTTTGTAAAGTAAAATAGCCCTTAGTTATAACATTTAATCAAAATAATTAAAGTAAACTTTGAGAAAATCGACTATATCTCTTTTTTGCTCTTCAGTAAACTACCCTTAGTTTTAGAGATATTTATCTAATTCCAAAAAATCTTCGGGGGGAACATTATGAAAATACCAGATACCAAGTTTTAGCCCTATAGGTAAAATGGTTTCGTCTTTAGAGCGAGATACAGACGGACGGACAGACAGACGGACTGCCTCGCGAAGACCACTTTATCGGTTTCATGGGGTCATGAAATGTAATTTATCAAAATTTCGATAATTTTGATGACCACAACACTTCTCTCTCCGAGGGATCTGTAGAAAGTCTAATAAGTTTTAGTTTTTGCCTATAAGAACACAATATCAATTATTTGTGTTTTTGTTGATATATTTTGACATACCTGCTAGAAATGTAAGCTCTCTCCTAGTTTGTGTGTCCCTGGCTGTATATATTGCCTGTTGAGGACAAGAACCATTATAATAATAGTGGCTAGCATTGACCTTTGCCAAGACGCTCTTTTCTGATTTACTGTCACTCAGGGATTCTGGGAAAGCTGTGACGTCATTCTGTTTAGTTCAGATGATATTGGCGGGAGGTAGATCCTGAATTGCTGATTAGTTAGGTGCGCGTGGAAGTCCTAGGTTCAAATACAGGGCTTACACTAGTTTTATGATAACTTTGGCTTCAAGATTTGGTAGACCTTTGGACCCCTGAATGAAAAATATATTAAATATCTAAATTATACATACATACATACATATATATACGTATGTATGTATAATTTAGATATTTAATATACATACATATATATACGTATGTATGTATAATTTAGATATTTAATATATTTTTCATTCATATATATAAAGGAAGGGAAGGGGCCAAGAAACGAAAAAGTTTTCCCCCTAGTTAATACTTGAAAATTAAAAACTAATTGAAGATGTCCTCCTCCTGCAAATTTTTGAAATTTTTGCTGCTTTTGATGAAGCTATTTCAAGAAGTTCTCACCAGATTTTTTAAAAATAAATTAACTCCATATGACCTATTTTAAGTAATTTTAAACAAGATTTTTTTTTAAATTTGGAATTGACTAGAAGCTATTTAGAGTATTACTGCTCTGGAAAATTGTTGTAAAGTGAATGCCTATGAAAGTCATTTGAAGTTAGGCACAAGGCCAACTTTAAGCTTCATATTAATAACATCAGAACATTTTGGGGAGCGGGGGAGGGGTTTAGTTAGCTGTGCTCAGTTCGGAACGTTGGAATAATCTGTAGTGAGTAACTGTTTAAGAGTTCTGGTTTTAATGGCTAACAAGCTTTCGTCATTTTTATAATGAAGATTTATGAATGCATGGGTGAAAATGAGACTTCACTCTGCAATATGTTCAATAAACTTTTGTGAAAAATATAATGTTTCTTTTCAATCGGTTCAGGTACTACTAAATTTTTGTTGTTGTTGTTAATTTTTCTAAAACTATTTTTTGCAAAAATTTGCTCATGAAACTCATAATAATAAGCTCAGAATTATGTTCGCATACTTAAAAATTCCCTCCCCCGAGGTTAAATTCCTGAAATTTTCTCTCGAGGAGGGGGGTGGGGCTACCGCACAACCTGCATATGGTACTCCAATCCACCCCCCATTAAAATTCAAATGGGCGCCCTTGGTTGTGTGTATCTGTCAGGTATGGTGCTGTTTACCAGATGTTTGTTTACCAAATTTACCAAATTAACCTATGAACTAGCTTCAGAGAAGTTTTTATCTAATTATATTGTCTAAATCACTTTATAATACCCGTATCCATGGGACAAATAAACGTGGCGCTTATTATAAAAGCAAGGAGTTGTGACGCAACTTAACCTAAGAGTTGTCCAGTGCAGAAATCTTAAACGTTACTTAAATTGGAGTTCACCGCACTTTCTTGTCAGCCAGTCACGTGACGAGTGACGTTAACACGGCCATTTAATATTTCATTTGTTTGTTTAAGGTGTGCAGACGCCATCTTGTCTACAGTTGGTTTATTCTCTTCGCGCGAACAGAAAGACGTCTTGACCTTTTCTCACACTTTATTTTTTAAAGTTCCAGTTAGAATTCCATTGCAAAATCTTGAAGTCTGATCACATCTAACTTTTAGAGTTACATTTTAATGAACAATTTGTTTTAAAACACTTTATATTCATTTTCTATGTTTTAGTTTTTAGGTTACCTAACGCAAATTCTGATCATAACACTTTTAAGTGGACGTTACCTTACGTAAACACTGAATAACATAATTAACTTGTAATAAAATATTGCACTGATCAGTAAAATATTATTTAATATGTTCATAGATGGTAGTAGTGTCTTTGATAGTGTTGCATTTGGTATATGCTCACACGATTACTCTTACGATTTCAGAGATACATCTGTAACGTGTTTATTTGGAGAGTTTGTTTTATCTTCTGTGTCTTGTCTACCATTATATCGTTATAATGCCCAAGCAAAGGAAGTGCTTTAATAATCTTGGTAATGTTTCTGATAAGGGCTTTTCTTATGACTACCGAATAAATATTGCTATTGGGAAGTTAAAGTTATCTACCAAATTAAAGCTATCAGACACTTTAATGTTTTACGCGTCTTATGAACTGAATTTATCTGCTAGATAGATATCTGTAGGATAAATATATTTTTATGCAGAACACGCAAGATTGGTACTGTTTTTACTTGTGCGCGCATGCGTATAAGCCCTGCTGATAGCGCTACAACCTAGCGAGTGGTGATAACGTTCAACATTTGTTAAATAATGGCGGCTAAATGAGTGAGAGGAAACGGCACTGGGTGAAGAAGCTAAGATGTCCTTCAAGTACTAATTTATGGATAAATACATTTTAACTGGCACTTCTAACTTATCAACCAGACAGAAATATTTATCTACCAGATTAATATTTATCCAGGAGTCATAAGACCGGCCCCTAAGTGTGTTAAAGCTTTACAATGATAACTCTTAAGAAAGGGTCTTGCGGTCCTCCCTTCGATGCCAAACTTGAATATACAGGTACTTTTCTGTCCTTGTCCCACCCACTGCCAACATTCCATACGAAAACGTCCACCTGACAGGTGATATCTGTCATGGGTACTAGGGTATGGTCCATGAGCGGATTTACGGAAGGGCTGAGATTGCTACAGCCCAGGGTGGCAACATGCGTATAAGCCCTGCTGATAGCGCTACAACCTAGCGAGTGGTGAGAACGCTCAACATTTGTTAAATAATGGCGGCTAAATGAGTGAGAGGAAACGGCGCTGGGTGTAGAAGCTAAGATGTCTTTCGAGTACTAATTTATGGATAAATACATTTTAACTGGCACTTCTAACTTATCAACCAGATAAAAATATTTATCTACCAGATTAATATTTAATTTATCCAGGAATCATAAGACCGGTCCTTAGTGTGTTAAAGCCTTACAATGATAACTCTTAAGAAAGGGTCTCGCGGTCCTCCCTTCGATGCCAAACTTGAATATACAGGTACTTTTCTGTCCTTGTCCCACCCATTGCCAACATTCCATACGAAAACGTCCACCTAACAGGTGATTTCTGTCATGGGGACTAGGGTGTGGTCCATGAGCGGATTTACGGGAAGGCTGAGATTGCTACATCCCAGGGTGGCAAATTAATTATTTTTTTAAATATTGAAATAAGAGCCAGCAGGTGAAGAGTAATTGGACAACGAAAAATTAGGTTTGAGCGCCTTTAGTGATCCTTATTATCAGAGTCAAACATAAGGTTATGGTTAGGCTGAATGCAGAGTTATATTAATTATCAATATCATTATTATACGACTTTTTAAAAAATGGTGTTTGGCCTATAGTTTACACAGGACGAGGGTCTGAGTGGAGGGAGGTTGATTGAGGATGGGAGGGGAATGTTGAGGGTGCAGGGGGGTGGCAAGATCTATGTAACCCCTAGGTGGCCACGATTTAATTCCGCCACTGATGTGGTCTGACGTAGGGAGGTCAAGTCCCGAGAGAAAGGGGTGACTATGATGGCGGGAGGATGTTTTGTCACTGTCTGCTGTTCATTAACATCTTCTTTTGTCGCAAGGCTGAATTTTCTGAGCTCGATGTTGTTCACACATCATCGCGCGAGAGACCTGTCAGCCCAAACAAAGGCTGAGAGGATCAGAGAACAGTTGGTAATGGGACTACAATGTATCACTACTCCCTCGGTTTTTGTTTACTGAAATGGAAATTACTGGAAGAAGCAACTTAAATATGATCGTATCGATAATGTAGTGACGTGTATTACAAGTATTTCATGACGGAGGACAGTTTGGAAAAAATATTAATGGTCCTATTAAAGAATAAGGCATTGAACACAATATTTAATGAATGTCGCAGATTTATTGATGGATCTGAGTTAAGTTTGAAAGCAGTTCTGCTGCTGAATGAAACTAGACATCCATCAATTCCTCCACTTTATGCCACTGGCTTGAAATAAACATGAAAGTATGTCATAGATTTTAAAAATTACCGAGACTAGGTCTTGGACGGTCTGTGGTGATCCTTGTTGGAATACTTACAGGTCTACAACAATTTTGTTGTGTTGTATGTTTGCGTGACAATCGGACAACAAAGCACTGAACTGTGCAACAATGGGAGAAGAGAGGTGACTAGTCACTATTTGATTAATTCTACTAAGATATAGACAGAAGATGGTTCGTACATTCGAGGTTACTGGTTCGAACTTTCTTGACCTTTCTGTAGCCACAAAGGCAGCAGATG
>CABFOV010005887.1:4471-38974 GCA_902141375.1 Timema poppense
CTAATGCTCTAGATCTTGGTCATTCGACCTTCGCTTACCTTTGCTCTCCAGGAGTATGGAGGAATTCATTTCTGAGGTGGGGACACCATTAAGGCGAATTCTATCCCTATATGGTAGGACGATACGTGAGAATAATGATGGTGGAAAACAAAGGAGACCTACAGTTTAACGCGGATCCCGAGCCACAGAGTTTAAACCTTTTTTAATTGGGCCTACTTATTAAATGAGTTTTTCAACTAAAATATACCGTGCTATCTTTTATGCGTCAACGTAATGCAGCGGACATTAGGAAGGAATTAAACATCAGTTGGAGCTTTCAAGGAATTTTTCCCATGCAGGGAAAAATTTTCTGTTTATCGTTTAAGCTAAATTTTACCGCCATAATAGATTATGTTTACAAGAAATTTCGTAAGAAAAAAAAAAGCATTGTGGGCTGGCAGTTGAAAACCCCTGATATCGAGTAATAGTTCCCAAGGGTGGCTGCATCACCTCCTGAGGGGCGGTGGACTTACTTAGGGAGGTATGTTGTGATCTTAGATTCCCGCTAAGTGACTTTTAAACCAGACATTGGGAAACCGGTAACGCTTCATCAAACCCTCATTGATAGCCTCATGGTCTACTAAGGTATCACTCCCACAATAGGGCCTATATTGGACTACCAATGACGGAGAGGTCTTAGTTTGAATCCCGGTTGGATGTACCCAGGATGGTTTTTCTTAAATGTTTTTACGCTTTCTCTCTGTACAAATGTGGGTATATTTAATATAAATTATTCCTTCCTTATCCCTAACACATTAGTGTAATTAGTTAGGCTACATATGCCATGTGTGTAACCTGAATGGGTAGTGAAACGTGATGCTAGAAAAACCACTTTGTCAAGTTTATCCATCACTTTAAGAGTTTACTGTATAGTGCAGTAGTTACTAAATGTGATATCTAATATAACTATTGCATTGTAACTGCCAATCAGCCTTTGAAAAGATGGTATCAATTTTGATAAATAAAGGGAGTTAAAATGTTTAGTTGGAATTTGAGTAAATGTGGGTCTTACAAACTTTTATATTTTTTTATAGAATAGGGTAGGTGGCTTTAAAAATATTGGGAACTTCTAAGTTAATTTAGAGCATAAAAAATATTTGTCATCACACTACAATATTTGTCTCTTCTATCACTAATTACACACTTAAAAAGACTGAGAATTAAATAATATTATATAATAAAGATTCAAAAGTGTGTTTGGTTAGGACTATACAATTTAATCAGATATAGGCTAGATTGTTTTGTTTTGGATATGAAAAGGAAAAAAAAGTTTTGATGCAAAAATAAATTGATTTCTATCACATTAAAATCATGGTCCGGTTGATTGCCGATAATAAACATAGTTGTCATACATTTAAAAATAGTTATTTTGACGTGTACAGTAATTGCTACTATCATCTAGAGTATAATAAAATATAATTTTTGAATGTTTATCAATAAAATTGGCTTAGATTTATATAAATTTGAATTTTAAGGAACCAGAGAATATTTGACACGTTTACACCTTTGATTCAATTATGTGTCCAATGTTCGATTTTCGTAATGGACCACAAAACAGCAACATTTCCACACTTCTACAATATTACTAATATAAGCTAAGCCTTTTATTTTGGAAAATAAATCTAAGCATAAGCTGTAAAGTAACAATATAAAATGAGTCGTAAAGTCACATGTTAAATGAACATCTGGAATAATTTTCAGTAGTAAAATCCCTCTAATACAAACTAACAACAATGTAAACAAAGTAGTAATAATATAGCACGAGGTTGAACGCCCATTTGATAAACAAACATACAATTATAGTTAAAATGTACGTTTGTAGATTTATAAAACAATATGATCATATAGCATTAAAGTGAAGATAGTTTTACTCACTTCTTTGATGATATTTCTCATAAAATACGCTGAAGAATATGTTGAGGGAGGAAACTCAGTCGCAGTGGAAGCCATGACGTTTGCATACAATTAAATACTATCTTATCTTTTGATCATATTCTTTCCAGATCCCCTAGGATATTCAATTCACTTCAGTTAGTGTAAACAAAAGGTAGCAATACTAATCTCACCTTTATGTAAAGGTTGGTATATCAGGTCGGGTCAAGCATTACAGAATTAAAATCTTACAAAAAAAGATTTTTCATGAATGTTAATTAGAATTAGGGTGGCAACAATGACGTGTAATCAACCAAAATGTATAATATCTATAAACTCTGACCAAAATAAAACCTTTAAAACAAATTCAAGCGTTTATCGACCTCATTGTTAAACAAATTATGTATAACATGTCAACCATGATTATCAACAGTTTCCAGTTTGTGGCCGTGTCAACTTGGTTAGTAAAATGCCTCCATTTTTCTTTATACTACCACCAATCATCTCCCCTCTTTCTGTTTCAACTTTCAACTACAAATCATTAATTAGGAGCGATCTAGCGGGGTTTTGTAAACTATAAATATAATACTCTACTAGTAAGTTTAACAACCAAGTTTTACCCTAGTAGCCTAAAGTCCCACTATTATAAATATACAGTTCATTCGACATAGGACTGGAGTAATAACCAGAGATTACAGTTTGCAAATGAAATAAAAACCATTAAAAGAATAACATAATTAAAAACAAATGGTTTGTTATGAAAGTTTGGATTATGGTTCTTCTGCAAGAACAGAGATAAAAATAATGAAATGTAGATATACTCCCATCCCCTCTTAAACAGCCTTATTTTAATTTGGTTCCCATTCAATAAACTTGTGAAAATGTTTCTTTTCAATGGGTTCAATTACAACTCCATTTAATTTTTTGTTAATTTTTAAGATTTATAAAAAAAAAAAAGATTTGCTAATGAAAATCATATAATTAGCTCAGAATTATGTTCAGATGATGTGAAATTCCCTCTCACAAGGCTAAATTACTGACATTTGCTATCTAGGAGGGCAGATGTGGCTCCAATCCACCCATTTGGAAAATCCACATGGCTACCCTTAGTCATTTTACAGCCTAGGCCAGGGGTTCCTGAACTGTGCTCGAGACACCCTGGAGCGTTGCTGGTCTTGGTCAAGGGCGTCGGGGTTATAACTAAAACTAAAACTTATAATGTATAGACTCATTTTTAAATGTTAATGAAAAAGTGAAACTGAAATCGTAAAATACAGGATGAGATATTTCGCCTTATGAACAAATTGTACACATAAGGTCATGTACAACAAAAATATGTCTACTATAATTCCTTCTTTTTCAGTTTTGTAATTTTGTCCTAGTCTTATACTTTTACATTTAAAAGAATACAAGCTAGAAATGTAAATTACAATTTTTTGTTTAAAAAAAATGCCACTAAATTGAATTGGGACAATTTTTTTTATTTTAATATTGTGTACAGGGGCGTCGCATGGAAAATCTGACATTTGAAGGGTGGCAGAGTCTCAAAAAGTGTGTACAACCCTGGTTTACGTATTTGCCCATAGATTGATAACACATTGTAGTGCAAACCCACTTTTTTTTTTAACCTGTTTGATCTATAACAAGTTTGGTTACAAAACACTATGGACTCTAATATCCTTTCAAAATGTAGGTAACATATTAACTGGTTTATATTCCTATACTTTATTAGCGCCGGCTGGGAACAATTGCAGACGTTTTCGAAGTTTTAGGGAAACCACCTCGGCTTAAAAATGTGTTGACAAAATGAAAAAGATCTATCAGAACCCTTAGCAATTATCTATACTTGCCTTTTTTTGTTCAGTGAGAATACAACATTTTTGAGTGCGTTAATATTTATAGTGTATGAAAAACTATTAATTCCTCTTTCTTATTTGCTTCACCATTAATGAGACAATTTAAACTACCATTTTGGGTTCGGATTGACTCGGTGATTTCTTTTATACCGGCAATATATTTGTTAAGAGACTCTGCTATAACTGCATTATTTGTATTCACTTTTCAGACATGATTCACTTTTTTGTTTCTACTAGAAACAGAGTTTATATAAATAAGTTCAGACAAAGAATATTTCTTGGTATTTCACCTTTCACTCTATGAACCCAAATTTAATATAAATATATATATTATTATTATTATTAGCACCACGTCTTACTATCTGTTCAGGTTATACGCTTATGTACTAATTAGGCTAATGGTTTTAGGGATGAGGTTATATTTGTAGGAAGTGTACTGGCACTTGCACAAAAAACCATTTTGGAAAAAATCACCTTCATTACACATGACAAATACTCAAACCTCGATCTCCCCGTCATTCGCAGTCTAGTATACTGCGAGAGTAGCCCATTAGACCATGCGGCCACCGAAGGAGGGTCTATTTTTTTGTTCCCCCTCCTACTGCCCACACAATCTTTTCTCACATTTATGCTAAGGGCCCATTCCCAAGAGCGATTTTAAAAGCACTGCAGTGAGGATGCGAATGATCACCCGTCTTGGCGACTAGCTGTCCACATAGCAGCACTGCCAGTGTAGATACAAATATTCCCACTGGCGATAGTTTGAATATGACATGGTCTCTGGAACTGGAGGGGGTGGGATGGGAAGTTCGAACCCTCCTTATTTTGATTACGAGGTTACTGGGACTATCTTAAGCTGCCCCAATATTTCCCAAAACATAGAGTAATACTAATATTGCCCATAATTTGCCACTATTGTTACAAAACCCAAGTAATTAATCCTCTTTTAAGAAGTTTTGTTGCGCGTTTCACACTCCTTCCTAATGAGTTCCGATAAAATGTAGGTAGAGGGATTGCCGGGCGGTTAGTGACTGTTTTTCTTCAAGAGGCAGCCGTCACCTCATCGTCCAACGGCAGCAATGCAAATTGTGAACCATGTTCTATTTTTTTTATTGTTAAAAGCTATATTTTGTTTGTTCCTTTTATGTGTTTCTATCCACCTTTACTGTACTTACCTTTTTTCAAATATGTATATATTCTCTTATGTAATATTTCAAGGACCCGATTCAATAGTCAAATGATCTAAATCCAAGGCGTCACTCTGGATTAACAATGACGAAAAGATAAAGGTTCATATCTCGATCATGTGTACTTAGGGTATTTCTCCTAAATGGTTTTCCACTCTCTCTCTCTCTCTCTCTCTCTATATATATATATATCTTTTTCTCTCTTCTTTCTCCATGCAAATAAAGCTACAATTATTCTAAATTCTACCTTTTTCAACCCTAGCACATTAGCATTAGTTCATATGTGTATAACCTTAACTGATAGTAAGACAGGATGACACACACACATATATATTTATAAAGAGAGAGAGAGAGAGTTCAACTTCAAGTATTATCTTCTCAAAGTAGATTTTATCACAAAATCTGGAAAAGTAAAAACAAAGAGAAAGCATTGACAGAAACAAAAATGCTCATCGAAATGGGCTCTAGTGGTGCAGGGGGTAAAAAAGTTAAAATTTCTACAAAATGTACCTCCCTTTTAATGGTTAGAGATTAAAAATTCATTTAGAAAACCCAACTTACGTACACCTGTCAACCTGTCAACCTTATCACTGGCAATCCAAGTTTATTTAAACGATGAAGTCTTGAAGATTATGCAACAATCAAAAAGAGTTGCTCAAATTTTAAATGGATGAAAATAATATTAATGGAATGATAAGAGTTTGAAAAAAAAATTAGACAAATTCAAACAAACACATAGCTTTATTATAATGTATATTATGTACAAAAATATATTACTAATTAAATACTATTTAATATCACAAGAATAATAAGACTTATATATAATATATCTATATAAATAGATGAGTCGAATACTCTATTTTTTGAATATGAATCTTAAATTTTCTTTCAAATATAAATTTTTTAAAAATATACAATTTTGGTTTTTGTTAAAATATTCAAAATTGAACTAAAATATATTTGTTTATGACTTGGCACCTATGACAAACACTTATATTTTTTTTGGTCATTTCTATTACATCACATCATTAACAACATAGAAAACATTTTCTTTTTTTAAATTCATTATATTAATTATTCAATTTTGTCCTTTTTGTGTTTGTTAATCTATCAACTAAACAAGCCTATATAATTTACTGTATTTCTTTGATTCTAAGACACACATTCCATACTCTTTGAACATCTCTAAAAAACAAGGTACGTCTTAGAATCGATGGCATTTTAAAATCCAAAAATTTCGGTATTTCACCCATTGATTAAAAATTGTTATACAAAGTTGAGGCCTGCATAATACATTTTTAAGATTTTTACGAATCTGTATCTCTCGAATACCTTAATATTATAGAATTCTAGCATCTCGTCTCTAAATTTATTTAATACTAACAAAGCAAGGCAGGTACAGTTGAACAAATTTTGTTGTTACCAAATCTGAATCTTCATTTTAGCTATACAAAAATCCTGAATCTTGGATTGAAATCTTAACCTAAAAAACATGATGATCATAGGTCCATATCTCACATTGGTATAGTTGATTTTTTATTTATTTACGATTTGGTTCATATTAAGTGGATGACTTATATTCGCATCAAATGTCAATTTCCTGTTTATGTCCTTAATATTTTTTTTTACGTGTTCCTATCTAAGTGTCCTACCATCCTTTAATTATCAATTTCCTTTTGCTGTCTTTTGTTTTCCTCTTTTAGGAAGTTGCGTTTGAACATTTCGCACTCCCTCCTGACGAGTTCTGATAGAATTAATCCTATGTCAATGGAATGGGCAGTAGCAATCGATTTTCTTAAAATGGCAACCATCACCTCTTTGTCCAATGAGCGGCAAGGCAAAGTGTAAAGTGTTTTTTTCTTTTCATTGTAAAAGCCATATTGTGTTTGTTCCCTTTTATATGTTTCTATCCACCTTCACAGTACCTTCTTATGAATTATCTTCTAACACGAAAAAAAGTTTTCCATAAAGAGAGTTACATTACATGTTTCTACACTGTATCGCGGCCGGGGTTCAATCCTCGGTCCCGGCAAAAATTTATCTGATTACCAAACCCTTCCTTCACCTCTGACAAGACATCTTGTGAATGTGAGGAATGCCAGGCCTCCACCGTGGTTCGGATTCCACGTTAAACTGTAGGTCCTTCATTTCATCTCACAATCACCCTAACATTACACATTAGCGTAAGGGCGTATAATCCGAACGGGTAGTAAGANCCCTACCATTACACATTAGCGTAAGTGCGTATAACCCGAACGGGTAGTAAGACGCGGTGCTAATAATAATAATAATACACTGTATCACTATACATTTCCAGGAAATTAGCCAATAATTCATTATATTACTACTATTGTTATAGTATTGAAAATAATAAATAATAAGTGTGCCGGTAGGAAGGAGATGAATTCACCTAAGGTTGAGGTTAGGGGTTGGTCTGGATTTGGTGATATATTGCCGGGCCAGTTCCCATAACCTTAATTATGAAGAGTTACAAACACCTATGTTGGGATATTTGATCACCTTGGTGGTGTAATACTGATTAAAGTTCATACCATCGGTTTCTGGATGTAATGCATTTGTGTGGAGAGGTGTGGATTAAGGGACAAAGCAAATATATGAAGGTAGAGTGTATGGATCAAAGACGTGGCTAAATGTTGTAGATGAATGAAAGCAAAACATTAATAGTTTTAAGAATAAAAGAGAATGTATTACTCGGTGGATGGATGTTGTTGATGCGAAGGGAGTATGCAAGGACAGGGAAGCGTGTAGAAAAATAGTGAGGATGGATTAAGTACAGAGTTGTTTTTTTGAGCTATATGCACAGTTTCTTGCCTACCCTGTGAGGTAACAATGTGATTAGGTATGTATGTAGGCATGTTCTCTTTACTTGTTATCTTTGTGAAATGTCAATGACATCCGTCAACTCTATCAACCTGAAGAAGCTGTCTTTGACAGTTAAAGCCTTGTCTTTAAAACTGTGTTTGTGTGTTTTAGCTTAACAAATTTCTATTCCACTCATTACAAAGATATAAATGTGCTGGCTATCCCTCCTAATTTAAACCATGATTTAGTTTTATTCCAAATAATCTTTTGGTCATCATCACCATCATCATTTGATGTTTCCACCTCTGCGGGTCGTCTGGCGTATCCTCTTCCGTTCCTGTCGATCTTTCCAAACTTCTCCCTCAGCCACACGTCTCCAGTCCGCTCCTTTAGCTTCCATGTCCTTCTGCGCTCGGTCCAGCCATCTTGTCCGTGGTCTTCCAATAGGTCTTCTACCCTTCTCTTTGTTCTGTAAGGCTTCCTTAGGCATTCTGTCCTCTTACAGTTTCATCACATGACCTAGCCACAGAAACCTTTTTCTCTTCAGTGCCTCTTCTAATCTTATAACTTTTAAACCGTACCTAATTATTTAGTTTATTATCCTGTCTCTTCTTGTTACATTGTCAATGCCTCTCATGAACCTTTTAGTATATAAGGAAATTAATACAATGATAGCAGAAATAGCCAAAACTTTATATAACTTTTCTTTGTCCTCAACTGTTTTACGGTAGATACAGTAATTACTGGAATTACTTTATGACAAAGTTCAATTACTTTATTTTACTACTTACATAATCAAGAATGTTCAATTTTGCACAGTGCTTAAAACAGTTTTAGTCGGGGTATTTTTTAAAATTTAGTCCCACAGTTATTTTGAAATAAATTGACAATGTAAGTATTTAAAGAACTAGGGAATAATAAAAACAAAGTCATCGTTACTTTTTCTTATTCTTTTCATCCGTGTTTAGGATACGGAGAACGTAATTCATTATCTGCAGTTTTTCTTTAGATTGGGAAGGGGATGATTTAGACGTGAGAGTTAGTTGATTTACAGCCTCTTGGAGTTTCGTGTCGAGTCCGGAACACTTGACGATCAGTTTACCCTTCTGGTTGTTGGCGACGAGAGACCATATCATGGATGCCACCATCCCCTTCTCTTCTGTCGACCCCTCGCTCAACTTCTGGTGAAGAACTTGAAGAAACTCGCCTGCGAAACACACACATTTACAAACCTGCGTCAAATTGACTTTTTTCATGAATAACAAACTTCATTTTCCCTACGAATCTCAAATCTTAAAATACATGACAAGAAGATTTAAGTCTGATGCACTGTTTTACAAATTTGAATCTTAATTTTATTTTTGAACCCCGAATATTGAATTCAAATCCAGGAAAAGAGGAAATATAAATGAATAAAAGAAAAAGTAACATTTTCTTTAAAATTGTACTATATCTTAATATCAATTTAGGTAATAGGCGTATGTAATAGTTACGCAATGAGTTAGGGTTGAGGAAGCTTAAATTAAGAGAAAGTGTACCTACATTCGCACAGAGGGAGAGTAGGAAAATTGTCCTGAGTACACCTGTCTGGGATTCAAACCCATCTTCCTGTCATCTGCAGTCTAGTTTAACATTAGAGTGACTCCTTAGATCATTCTGCAATCAAAGCAGGTAAATAGTAGCTAGCTGTTAAATTTTTTATTTTTTTTTGCTAAAATTCATTAATTATAACCAAGAATCACTTCCGCTAAATGTTATCCCCCCCTTGGTAGCATAGTTTGCTAACGCGCTAGTTTTGTGCTGAGCTAGACTCCTGACGACAGGGAGATCAAGGTTTAGGTGAGTTGAGGGTGGTTTTTTCTAAGGGGTATTCCACGCTCCTTCTGCGCAAATGCGGGTTCACTTCCTCTAAATTCAACCTTCCTAATTCCTAATACATTAGCGTAGTTAGTACTTAAGCATGTAAATAACCCAAACGGGCAGTAATATGCCATGCTAAATAAATAAGTTAAATGTTAAAATAATGGTCTGGGGTCTGGTTGTTACGATTTTCCTATAATTATATGATGACTCTAAATAAATTACCTTGAATTCAAGCCCCGAAAAAATTTAAATTTAACTTGATGAATCAGAAATTTTCTCGAGTTTAAATTATTCTTTAGTATTTGAAGATTTGGAGGGTCTATTCTTATTCATTTTATAAAGAGACACAAAACTATGAGAAGTATTCTCAGAAATTATCGCACAAAATAAAACAAGTTAATTCCTAAATATAATAGCTGTGTAATTTTTAATAAAAGCCCCTTTTTCTGCCTTTTTTTTATTTTCATTAAACTCACGAGTGTGAAAGGTGTAACACAATTTCCGAAAAGAGGTAGCCAAAATATATAAAAGTGATTATAAAAAGAAACTTGATAAAGAATGAAAGACCACTTGGATAGGGACATGTAAAAGGAATAGATATCATAAAAACAAACACCTGAAATGAACATTGAACATACTTTTTCCTGTGCTCTCCTTAAGATGGGAATGTAGGAACATGAGAAAAGGCCAGTGTTTTTTGCAGTTTTTATAACAACACTTTTTTTTTGTTTGCAAGATTAAATAAAATATTGCTTCAATACAAACATAGAGTTTAATTTTCTTCGCATAGTGTTATCCAATAGTTGTTAAATATCTGTCATGATTATAGTGGAATTAGATGAGACACTTTTTAAATGAAGAGAAAAAGTTGTCATTAAATTCCAGGACACCCTTGACAGATATTCAACAACTGTTGATATCACCAAGTGAAGAAGATTAAACTTTGTGTTTCTACTGGATGGTTATTTGATTTAGTTTGACCAAAAAAATGTTTTGATATTAACACTGCAAAAACAATTAACTTTTCTCGTGTTCCCATCTTAATATATAACAAAACCTATCTCAAAAAGTGAAAAGAATTTGTGCTGAGTGAGAAAATTCTAATAAAAATAAGTTTAAAAAAAACAAGCATAAAAAAAATTGCACAAAGTAAGTAATATGGTATGAAACTTACAAGAACTTAGTAACCTCGGCCGGTTGAACTGATGGAAGGTAATATTTCTAAGCACAGACAGCGATAACAGTTTTGTTCCTCTTCTTTTAGTCATCATCATTATTAGGTCAAACATTTCAGGTACCTAAAAAAAATAGAAATAGATTTAAAATAGCATTGGAAAAATATTTAGGAATTGGTGTTAATATTGAGTATTAGCATTTACTATGGAACTCAATTATTAGTATATGAAATAATAATGGAGGGGGATATACGAATGCCGGCTAGGATGAAACACATTACCTTTGGCACGACCAGTTGTCCCTCAGGGTGGTAGGTGAAGTCGAGGAGGAAGTTAAGCCACAGCGACTCGATACCCTCCCAATGTTTCTGTTTCTTGGTGTGCGAAGGGTGTAACTGGTTGAAACCTTGCAGCAAGCTGCTCTGGAAGACAAGAAACGAGCAACAAGAGTGAGCAGGATAGTCCGGCTTACGCCGATAACATTCTGGTCTAGACATCTGGGAAGCGGGTTGTTTAGTTTGAACCAAAGTTAGGTATTACTCCAGGGTGCGATTATAGGCTAATGAAGGTTTTATAAAAGCCTTTTTTTTTNTAAAAAAAAAAAGTGCAGCTTATTTTACAATCATTTTGGTAAAGATTAATAAGCATTAACAGGAATTGTTTTTAAAAATATTTTGAATTATTTTAGGCAATTCGTGGGATTTTGCAATGGTGTAAAATCTTTTTTTTAAATTTTTTTTTGTAGTTTGGTTTTATTTGAGTTATCTAATAGAATAATTTAAAATTCAAATCAACACCGATATTTTCAAAACTTTGCAAATCCCTAATTTATTTACATAGCTGCTAAATTTGTTCACCTGTACTTTTATTTAATGTCTTTCATAATATGAAAAGGATGATAAAATTGTAGAAAAATGAGGTACAAATAAAAGTAAAAACACTAACACACACACACACCCACATATATATATATATATATATAAAAAATAGTTCTAGATTTCGATATTCAACTCAGTTGGCACCTATGGATCTTACTTCCTTTCATCACATTGGTCTTATTAAGATAAAACTAATTATATCTATTATGGAGAAGTTAAGTGTCCTTGAAGTGTAAGGAAGTGTTGTACAGGGCGTACTTTGTACCCATAGTCACAAATGCAGCAGAAACATCGACAAGGAATGTAAGAGAGACTAGGAAAGTGGAGGCCGTGGGAATGAAGTTTGTGAGGAGCTTGTTATCTGTCATGAAGAGAAACAGGATTAGGAATGAAGTTATCTGGGAAATAGTGAGGATGATGGAGTACATGAGATAGTAGAGGAAGCAAGACGAAGATGGTATGGGCATGTATTATTATTATTATTATTAGCACCGCGTCTTACTACCCGTTCGGGTTATACACACTTACGCTAATGTGTAATGGTAGGGTGATTGTGAGATGAAATGGAGGACCTACAGTTTAACGTGGAATCCGAACCACGGTGGAGGCCTGGCATTCCACACATTCACAAGATGTCTTGTCAGAGGTGAAGGAAGGGTTTGCTAATCAAATAAATCTTTGCCGGGACCGAGGATCGAACCCCGGCCGCCAGCATAGAAGTCTGACACCTTACCCTTAGACCGCCAGGTCACCCATGGGTATGTGATGAGGATGTTGGAGTATATGAGATAGTAGAGGAAGCAAGACTGAGATGGTATGGGCATGTAATGAGGATGTTGGAGTACATGAGATAGTAGAGGAAGCAAGGCTTGGATGAATAAACAAATAATGAGGATGGATAAAAAGAAATCAACAAAGAGAATGATGAAGATGAAGTATGTAAGATAAAGGTTGTAAGAAAGATCAAGAAATAGATGGGAGGAGCAGATAACCTTTACCTTGTACCTTTTTCAATA
Source organism: Timema poppense (assembly GCA_902141375.1). Classification (NCBI taxonomy): domain Eukaryota; kingdom Metazoa; phylum Arthropoda; class Insecta; order Phasmatodea; family Timematidae; genus Timema; species Timema poppense. Next base: position 17,181 of record CABFOV010005887.1, read on the forward strand.
CATAAATCAAAGTTATTTTAGTAGCCCTTTTAACCTTTCTTTTTATTAGAATAATTTAAAAATTAAAAGTAGTTTTATGTATATATGAGTCGAGTCCTATACATCTCGAATCTGAATCTTAGATTTTCTTTCGAATATTGAATCAAAATTCGAATTAAAAAAAAAGAGAGATGTTAAGGCTGCCATTGACAAATTATTTTATCATGTCTCATCATCATCAACCGTTTCCAGCCTGTGGCCGGATCAGTTTAGTAAAATGCCTCCACCCTCCTACTTCTTTCCACCATTTTTCCGCCTTTGTTTTAATTTTCTCCTCTCATTTGCACACATTTGAAGTAAAGGTTTTCATAATTGGAGATATATATATATATTTTTTTTTTCACGAATCTCAAATCACTCAAATTCCATTGGAAGGGTTTGAGGAATTGAGCATTCCATCTCTAGTTTTATGAGACAACAAAGAAAAACTTTTTAACTTCAGCTTTGCATGATTCAATATTCACTTCACATTTAAAAACGTGTGACCTAGGCTCAAGTAAATCTGTGTAACTCTGATAATAATTATTTGGGATGTGCGAGAAGCATTTTTTTCTTTTCGAGACGCTCTTGAGACGAGACTATAAAAAAATATCGAGATACGAGAATGAGACGAGAAAACGTCCTTTTAAAGTAAAAAAAAAAATGTAAATTATGTTTATTAAAGTAAATATATAGTTCATTCAAACCCTTGTGATATAACTCATACAGATATTAAATTCAATTAGTAAAATAGTAATCAGTAGTTACAATGAACACCATTTATTATTTAATTTTGTAGTGTAAAAACTAAAAGCTTATATTGCCAAAGTTTAATATTAAAAACAATATTTATAACCAAAACATTTCTTAATGAAGAATGTTTTTTGGTGGGGAATGTGGCCTATTTTTGTGTTATTATGGTATAATTGGAGATAATAGATTACCGGTTTGGTTTTTTAATTTCTTAGGGCCATTATTTGTTTGTTTTTTATTTTTCGAATTTTCGAGATTTATTTTTTGAATTTTCGAGATGAGATCATGATTATTTTTTCCTTGAATTTTCGAGTCTCGCCCATCCCTAATAATTATGGCATGCCTGTCCGACCTAACCTCACCTTGGTCATGACGAGCCTACACTCGTGTGAGTGACAGGCGTGACGCAGCAGCTGGAAGGCCAGCGCGAGTACGTTCTGTTCGTGCGCGGGCCCGACCATGTCCATCTCTCTCAGCACGAGACTGACTATGGCATGAAACAAGGACACGGAGCTGGGGGTCTTGCGCAGACCGACCCCAGGGATTGTAGTTGTCAGCACCAGGGAGTGACTTGCTGACAGAATACAATACACAGAGTTAAAAATAAAATCAATCAGAGTTGGGTTCAATCCACTATTTTACAAATTTGAATTGTTATATTACCTTTGAATCCAAAATCTCGAATTCGAATCTTGGAAATCATGATGAACATTAGAGGATATACAAATAAAATATAATTATTACAGATGGGTTGAATCCTACATCTCTTGAATTAAAACCACAAATTTACTTTTGAATTCTCGAATCCAAATTCAAATCCTCAAATCTTTAAAAGTGAACAGATATTTAAAATAAATTATGTAATGCTTGGTGTCATTGACAAATTATATTTGTTTGTCATGTCTACCACTCCATTAACAACAAAGATAATACTTTTGATGTAAATTAATTATATTAATACAATTTTGTCCTTGTTTTTTTGTTATTATGTTACTCTCGCAACTACATAAGCCTATACCATTACTTACCAATTGCTTGAAACTCTTATTGTAGCCCAATTTTCTCATAATTGTATTTCAGATACTTTTTTGAGAGTTTATAAATTTTGAATTTCTCGAATAATATAGGACTTGAGGTTTTAAGAATTTAAGCATACCATCCCTAGGAATAATAGAAAATATGTATGTATTTGTAAGAAGATCCGACACCTCAACTCAGTCGAAAGCGTGTCTATCTACTGAGCTAAGGGTACCTGATTCAATTCCTGGAATGGCCGAAAAATGTATTATTGGTGAAATAAGGGTTCACCCTTTCACAGTGATGAATTAACGGTCCGGAAGCTGGATGTTGTGCCTGTCCTAGTCTTAAGTTAAGATTATAAGGCATATGAAGCTACGACAGACCTAGCCAGCCGGCCGTGGAAAATATATGGCTTGGATAAAAAAACTGACCCAGCCCACAGGCGGGAAACAGTAATGGATGTATAAAAAAACCTGTTTTAAAACTGTTTGTATATGTATAAATCTGACATCATATCTGATGATATATTTCAAATCTGTTGATAAAATATCAAAGTATTTTCCTCCCTTTGAAATGTTTCGAAGATATGAAGGTTGGTTATTTTAGGCACGCCTCTACTACTGTTACCTGAGAGACATCTGTTGGTGAACGTGCACATCATGTTGAGCGTGTCTACCAGCAACCCTGGGACTGCCGTGCACCACAGCCATACCTTGTGGACCAGGTCGGCCAGACCCTGTTCCGCGGCGGCCGTCTTCACGTCGGTGCTGCCGTGCATGAAGTTGGTGAGGAGACCGAACAGGGCGCCTATATCTCGCAGCAACGGGCACACCTGGCGGGAAACAAAAACACACAAAACAGACGAGACGTTTATTTTTATGCGTTTCATCATCCACTAATTCTTTATTACAAAATCACTTGTGCTTTTCGGGTGTGTGGTAACCCTACATCATGACAGGGGTGTAGAAAGCTTTATAAACTCTACTGTTTTAAAATAAAAAAAAATATACATATTGAAATGATATAGCTTTCTTCAAATTGTATATTTGAAATTAGACTTGTTAACGTTAATAATATTCAAATTTCTTATAATATTTTTATATTAGTCTTTTAAATTCAGACCATTTTCTTTTATTTTGCACTTGTGAATATTCACATTAGTTTCATTTCATTTCCGGGTTAAAATAAAGAGTCATATGCGAGGCGTGCACAAGCAATTTGACTCCTCCCATTTTGATAATTTCCTGCTTACAGCTAACTCTGAATGGTGGAATAACAAGCAAGGGGTGCCGAAGGAAGTATTTGGCTTGTTCAGTTATGTTACGAATCTTAGCACGGTAAGATGTGTTTTTTTATCATCATAAGATATTATATTAAATTCATATAATTTAAAGAAAGGCACTAAAATATATTTATCTATCAATTTTGTGACTATAATCTGACACTGTTAGTTCAAAAGACAGACCCACTACCATTCGGATCATAAATTACACTAGCAAATATTAAAACTAATTTCTTCTGATCACAAAACTTGAATATCCTTCAGAACTTAAAAAGGATTCAAATATATAAAGGACCTGTTCCTAGTTTAAATGTAAACAATAAGCTATGTTAGAATTCTGGTATAAGAAAACTTTTTAAAATAAAAAATATTTTATCTTGGGTCAACAATGATAAAGTTTTACTATATTATTAGCGTTATTTTACGGGCAATTATATTATCTAGCAAAACTCAATATGAAAACCTCTTTTCGCTTTATGAGGTGACAGCTGAAGATCACATGACTTGATGGATGAATACATGAAAGTAGAGCTATTAACTTTACTACAATGGATATTATCTCTGAGGGAATTGCAGGGCTACTATAGGGAAACTTGTTTTTGTGAGATCAATCTTCCCTTAAATATAGGAGATATTTTGCAACATTGGCTCATCGATGGTGCCAGTAGCCACCTGACGATATAACCGACAGCTAGGAGATTTGGCAAAAGTTAACCAAAATAGAGGATATATAAAGCTTTTCTCCATTAGACCTGCAGTTCCTTCAAAGGTGATATCGGGTTTAGCTGTTAGATAAAAATGAATCAAATAGCCAAAGTTATTATTTATGCTTTTAGTGAGGATTACTCCATCTAGATATCATATTCTGAAAATTGAAAAATGACACCTGGACACGGGAAACGATCCCGGGACCACTGAGCTATCCGGGAATCATCCTGTGCCCAGGGTCATTCTTCACTCCATTAAAACACGAGTGAAGAATGACCCTGCGCACGGGACGATTCCTGGATAGCTCAATGGTTAGAGCATTGGCGTACTAAGCCAAAGGTCTTGGGTTCAATTCCCATGTCCAGGGGTTATTTTTCAATTTTCAGAATATGTTAGATAAAACTCTTCCTATAAAAATTGGACTCACTCGTTTCTTGTCGACAGCTCTGCGTAAGCATTCCACACTCTCCAGACTCAATCGTACATGAAGTTCCCTCGCTTGCAAGATGATGGTTGCCAGAAGCCCCTCTCTAAGGGCGTGATGCTTGGCCTCGTGAGATATCAGAAGCAAACTCGACAACGCCCCGACGACGGGTCCTTTCCCGAAGCTGCTGTTCCTCTCGTTCATATTCAGCTGTAAACTGTGCACTTCATACAAACGTAACAAGAGGTCACAAAGTTCTGCACCATGAAGTGGACGGTCTTGAGCACGGTCTTTGTCCGAGACGGTAACTTGGCGGTCGCACGAGTTTGCTTCAAGAATTTCAAGTGAGGGTACTTTGTTAAGGTCGCATGACTCACTATGGTCCTCATCTAACAAACTTTGTAACGAATTAACACTCGGTATTCCGACTATACTCGAGTCGGGGTCTTCTGTCCTCAACGAGAATATCACTTTAGATTCTTGAGTCAGTAAAGATATAAGTGAGGTTAAGGCACTACTCTGAAGATCCGCAGAAGACTCGCTACAAACAGATGTTTTTAGGGCAGCGAAGAAAGGTTGGTGACCAACGTACCACAGGGCGTCACATAGAGCTTTGTAAGCCTTCTTCGAGTGTTTGGAGGTGTCCAATAACAAAGCTGTCAACAGTCGGAACACTTCGCTCCACACACGGTTACGCAGGAAGATAACTTCTGGGTTGGTTCTTTCTGTAAAAAAAAAAAAAGTTTACATATTTTAAACCAATGAGGGACAGATATAGTTAAACCATGTCTTGAAAGTTTTCTTCAAAAAGTTGTATTTATGTTTATTTACCCTTACTTAATGTCAACTCCCCCTGCTATCTTCTTCTTACATAGGATCCTGCTTACTCCCAACTATTGCCTCAACCACACTTCCGATATAAGTTACACTCATTAGATACCAGTATGACTGCAATATAAGTCAATAGCTTGATTTAACTTTACATAGTTATAGCTAGACATAGAACAAATGAAAGGAGATCATAAGAATTCTATCATATTTATTTAGAGTAAAATAGTAAATCACAAACACACAACTACAGTAGCCCCGTGGCTTCTTTGGTGCTGACTGACAGTTCATAGCTGACTTCTGACAGTCAACATTTAGGTATATAACTAAATTTTGACTGTCAGAAGTGACAGATGCTAAACACATGTTTTTACAGATCATATGGTTCGGCGTAGGGCTATGTAATTTGGTCTGGTAGCTTTTTAAAGCTGTCAACTGTCACCTGTGAGCTGTCATTCAGCACCAAAGAAGCCATGGGGCTACTGTAGCGAGATTTTTGTTATTTAAGTGCAATTAAAACATCAATCCACCTCAATTTATATCGATAAAAGTGATAGTTTTTTTCTACTCTAACAACAACTTTTTATTTTATCCGTCCAGAGATCGAGTCTTATAGCCCTGGTTAAGAAACTCTTCTCTAGACATACTCCAGTTATTATTCTATTCTTTTTTGTTCAAGAACGGGCCTGATGTGCCCCAAAAATTACTGTCGTGGGTTTTGTTTACCTCTATAAGGAAATCCTCTTTTCACTTCATGAGGTAATCATATTATATTTGGAAGAAGGTACAGGAAAGGTGGATAGATTAGAAACATATAAAAGGGGGACAAACACAATATGGCTTTTACAGTGAAAAGAAGAACACAGTTCACACTTTACACTGTAGCTACTGGATAAAGAGATAATGGCTGCCTCTTGAAGAAAATCAATCGTTACCACCCAAACCCCCAAACTAGATTTCATTTTATTGGAACTTATCAGGAGGACATATGAAATGCGCAAACCAACTTCCTACGAGAGGAAGCAAAAAAATTAAGAGAAGAGATCTGTCCTTTAGGTTATTCCTTTTACATGTTCCTATGCAATTGTCTTATCATTCTTTACAAACTTTCTTTTTCTCTCTTTTTTTGTATTTTTTGTTTACTCTTCTATGAAGTTGCATTGCATGTTTTAAACTCCCTCCTAATGAGTTACGATAGAATGAAACCTAGGTCGGGGGGATTGGGCGATAAAAAACGATTTTCTTTAAGAGGCGACCATTCCCTCTTTGTTTAGTAACAACAATGTAAAGTGTGAACTGTGTTCTTCTTTTCATTGTAAAAGCCATATTGTGTTAGTTCCCTTTTATATATTTCTATCCGTCTCTACTTTACCTTCATTAAAATTTAATACAATTACCTCAAAACAATCTCACCTTTGATACTTAGCACTAACCATATTGCACAGGATCCAACAATGAAAGAAGGAGTGTAAGACTGTTGTGAGTGTGAAGGACTGTCAAATGACAGTCGCCATCAAGGACCACACACTTTGACAGGACACAGCAGACCCCCGTGTACATCTCCAGGATATCTACGTACAGCATCATGTCCTTGTTTGCAAATTGTCTCACACTCCCCAGGCAACTGAAACAAATGCATGAAGTTAGAAACGATCCAAGAAAGATTAGGAGTGCATGAGATAGTAGAGGAAGCTAGGATGAGATGGTATGGACATGTAATTAGGATGGAGAAGGAGAGGATGCCAAAGAAAGTGATGGAGATAAAGTAAGTTTGAAAAAAACAGCAAGTGAAACTAAAAAAGAGATGGGGGAGGAGATAACAACGATTGTGCATGTGAGGGGAGATCAAAGGAAAAATTTAAATGATGAAGAATGGTTGAACGATAGAGGAAGATGGAGGCATTTTAATAAACTGACCTGGCCACAGGTTAGAAACGGGTGATGATGATGATGATGGTTATGATAACCAATAAATATGTTGACAGCTAAAATACCCAATATGTGTTCAATTATTGCTATTCTGAGCTGTTATATACATTACTAATCAATATCTATATGGTTAAAATTACATATACTATTACTTTGTCAGTAAGTTGTTGTAAGGTTTTCCTTATTGAGTTGTATAATTATGTGTTTGTGTTTTATTTGTGAACTTTGACGCCTAAAATTTTCTATCCTCCTTTTAATGTTTAATTTAATATAGCTGTTTGGCGCAGTTTTTCCTTTATTTACAAGTCCATTCTAATGTTATCTTCCCATCTGGTCTTACCGTTGGGTTTACCAGTCAATACCCGGAACACGGTTCTAGTTTTTTTACATTCACGTTGTATGTTCTGCCCACCGTAATCTGCAAGATTTGATTACCCTAACAATGTCTGGTGATGAGTACAGGTAGGTAATCCATCATTATTAAACTTTTCTCCACTCTCCATACAAACCTGTTGACTTATTTGTGAAAATAATGATCTTAAATTCAAAGAGACTCACCAAAACAAAAGTCGTACAAGTCCACATTTCTTCATGTTGGACAAGGCGTGGGTTGGGCTCAAAGAGATCAGGTTAACCAAGAGCAAGGACACAGCTTTGACAACACCCGGGGTCGTCGCGGCTTGGAGTTCAAGGTTCAAATCATCGGTAGTAGCTTCGCTCACATTTTCAGAAAGTTCTGCAAATCAAAAGAAATGTTTACCATACCACGATGAACAAGCGTAGTCAACACAATCATTTTCTAACCAGCCCACAAACACGGTCTTGTGGCCGAGATAGCTCAAATCTTGCTTCTTTTGAGTCAAAATTTTAAAATTAACCTTTTTAGTATAGTATCATGAACCAAACAGTTTTGACATTTGCGCTAGTTTTGGCGTTACCTGTGGGTCAGAGTGTATTATTTCTGTTACCTCTTTTTTAAAAAAAACAGCATGTCTTACTATCAGTTACACTTATGAAGAAGTGTACCCACATTTGTGTGGGAAGGGAGAGTAGGAGAACTTTTTTGTAAGATGCGGATCTGAGCCGACCTCAATGGCCGAATGGTCGCGATAAACTGGACCGCTTGAGACAGAAAAATCAAGGTTTGAAATTCGATCACCCACTCTTCTTCAAAGCAAATGCGGGTAGATTACCCCTAAAATGCTTCCTTCCTCTTCCTTAACCCATTATATTAATACCATATATGCGTATAACCTGAACAGGTAGTAAGATGCGGTGATAAAATAAAAAGTACACCCGAACAGTATTTGAACCCCAATCTCTCCATCAGCAGTCCAGTCTATTATGAGTGTGACGCCTTGAACCATGTGAGCATCAAAGTGGGTGCTACCTTCTGTTACAAGATAGTATATGCAGATAAAAATGATCGAACTATGCGAAACATTGCTTCATAAATAACAGCTTGGCAGTTTTTAATACACACGGCCTAGAACAGATCCTGCAACTTTCACCTTCCCTTTCACTGAACTTCCTCGTTATATAATTAGTACGTCAAAGGAGAAAATGGCGCCCAATGACTGGGTTCGATAAACACAGAAATGGGAGTTTGTCAAAATTAGAAGATAATGTTGGCCATGAGCTTTGTATCCTCTTTGCTTGTCTGGTTGTAAAATACACATTCCTGGTGAGACTGAATCTAGACTGGAGAGGGTAGCTATTACTTCTGAAGCAGATATTTGTAAATCAATATTATATTCAGCAGAATACAGGAGCTTAGTTGGATAACACAATCCAACACCTTAACTCAGTCGGTAGCGTGTTTTTATACTGAGCTTAGGGTCCTGGGTTCAATTCTTGGCATGGTCGAAGAATTTATCATTGGTGAACTGTAGGTTTACCCTTTCACAGAGATTAATTAATGACCGGGGACTGGATGTTGTGCCTGTCTTAGTCTTAAGTTAGATTATAAGGCATATGAAGCTTAGGCCTGTCAGTAGTGGAAAAATATATGGTTTGAATAAAAAACTGACCCAAGCCCCTTTTCAATGTGAAGATACTTTTTTAGTTTCTCTTTGTAAAGAGAGTGTTTGATTTAGTAACGTTTTCGTTCATTCTTTGGAAATTTGAAGTAATTTTAAAAAACTTTTATAGCTTTTTTTTGGATCATTTTTAAATGATCAAAATCCAGGCATTGCTTATAAGGGATTACAATATCTTTAAAAGCCATCAAGCAAGCATTCATTATATAATCATTTTAAATTTTTTTTACGATTGATAACTATTTTATAAACAGTTTATGCTATAATAGAGACGTAAGGTACAAACATATATCTATAGGATTAAAAACCATACAAATATACTATAACCTTCTTCAATTCTAAAACAATTTTTTTTATCCTAGTTAAACGTCTCTAAAACGGGGCGAGTCTTAGAACCGCAGTTCTTTTTTTGACCAAAGCTCTCGATGGTTCAGAAGACGCTCTATTAAGGGATAGTAAAGATAAAGACGGGCCATAAGAATTAGAGTCTTATACTGATTCAGAAGGAAGTTATGAATAACATTCCTACTGATAAAATAAAAGGTACTATTGTTGTTGGTAAATTAAATTCTGTAGTAAAAAAGTTTCTTAGGTATAGGACTTTTCAGTGTTTTTTAATTTATTTTTTTAGAATCAGGAATTTTTTTTTCTATTGGTGGTACTGAAAAATTAAGGTGCATCATACAAGTGATGGCGTTTTAGAATCAAAGAAATATGGTAATAATCTCTTTGCTGGAGACAGATAAATCCAAAGATGGGTTTTAAATAAGACACAACCTCTAGTATTGCTTGTCACCTGTCTTGCTAGAAGCCCTGTTATACACCAGCACAAACTCGCCAGGGTGAAGCTCCGCTCTCGGGGAGAGTCTCCGGCCTGAGAGGGACTCCACGGTCCACCTCGCCACGTCAGTGGACCGGCCGTCGGGGGTCACTGTGCTGCCGAGATACAAGCGAGAGAGTAGGGTCGTCATCTCGGGGTACAGGCTGTGTCTATCCAGGAGGGACACGAGGGCCTCGATACCTGTCGACACCTACAACACTTGGGGGGCTCAAGACGGTGCTGGCCACTACACAAGCAATTACTTTATTTATTTATAGGGGGGTGGGTGGAAGTTTGTAATGATACTAGAGAAGTCACGGTTCCTATTTTTATTGATTTCAATTCTCAATTAAAATTCTTCAACACTCACAATTTTGGATATTTCTCCACACATCCTACCTCACATTAAATTTGTTTTTTAATTAATTATATATGGGTTGAATACTATATTTCTCAAATCCAAATCATAAATTTTCTTTTTAATCTTGAATCCAAAATTGAATCCTTGAATTTTTTTTAAAAATGTATTATTTGAGGTGAAATTTTTAAAAAGCGATTCCAAAAAAAGGCTTGGTGTCACTTATAATAATTGCTATTTTGTTTGTCATGTCTAATAATATAACATAAACAAGAAATAAAACGGTGTTTTAGTAAATTAATTTTATCAACACAATTTTTGTCATTTTTTTATGATCTTGTTATTTAATTACTGTAATAAATTGCTTAAAATTGTAATTTCAAGTTAAGGCCTTTGTAATTCTATCTGAGATATATCTTTCTTTAAGAAAAACCTCTTTTAGCTTGTTGAGGTATTTTATTATCTTTGGAAAGAAGTAAAGGAAAGGTGAATAGAAAATTTAAAGGGAACGAACACAAAATAGTTTTTACAGTTAAAATAAGAAGACAGTTAACACTTTAAACTGCTTCCACTGTAAAATGCATACACCTAGGTCAGCGGATTGGGCGGTAACGATCAATTCTCTTCAAAAGACAGACATTACCTCTTTGTCCAATGACAGTAATATAAAGTGGGAACAGTACTCTTCTTTTCATTGTAACAGCCATAATGTGTCCATCCCTTTTTAAAGATTATAAGTTTGAGATTTTGACAAATCTATAATCTCCATAAAACCACAGGATTTGAAGAATCAAAGATTTCAGCGCCCCTTCGTTTAGTAAAATATACCTCCTCATTATTTCCTGTAGACTTGCAGCTAACGGAAACGGTCGATCCTCCATCTTTGCCACCGTTGTTTATCTTGTGGCTTGTCAAGTTGGTAAGAAGCGTCGCTGCCTGCTCCCTGACAACACTCGCCTCCCGGTGGTCGGCGACAAAACTATGCACATTAACAACAGGATGAACTAAAAGACCACCAAAGGGGTGGAGGATTAAAATATTTGCGTATAACCCGAACGGGTAGTAAGAAGCGGTGCTAATAATAATAATGATTAAAATATTAAAGTAATATATTTTATCCACTAACATTTTAAATATTATGGTAAACAAAGAGATTATCCAAAACATAAGTTCCCAAAGTGAAATGCACCACTATCTGAGGGACAGTGATATTACCTGAAGGGGGATGCTAAGAGACAAGGATTTCAGGTGGCGGTGGGGGTAATATTGATGGAGGTGATCTTAGACCCCTGTTTATCATCATCATCATCATCATCATCAAATGTTTCCTGCCTGTGGCCAGGTCCGTTTAGTAAAATGCTTCCATCTCCCTCTGTCCTTCCACCACTCTTCCTCCTTTAATTTCTTCCATTCTTCTCCTCTCACTTGCATATTTTCTGTTATCCGTTCCTCCCATCTCTTCCTTGGTTTCCATTGTGCTCTCTCCTCTACAGACTTGATATTCATTAATGTTCTTGGAATACTCTCCCCTTCAATCCTTATTACATGCTCATACCATCTCAGTCTTGCTTCCTCTAATATCTCATGTACCCCTCCTGTACTCCTACTCTAGACCTCACATCTTCATTCCTAATCATATATCTTCTGGTGACAAGCTCGCATGTCCCTCAAAAACTTCATTCCCACGACCTCCACTATCATGCTAAGTGACTATAAGCCTCTCAAACGTAACCATCTTCAATAACTGAAACCCTTCCTGAGCGTGATTTAATTTGTGTAGTGCATGATTTAAGCGTATTGTTATACAAAACATTTAAGAAACTAGGAAACCAACAATAGTAAAAGTATATAAAAAAAAATTCAGGACGTACAATAAATGATTTCATCCACTTCAGTGGTTGAATGGTCTAAGGCGTCACTCTCATGTTAGACTGGCCTGCTGAAGACGAGGAGATCGAGGTTCGAATCCTAGATGGGTCCACTGAGGTTGTGTCTTACTAAATGGTTTCTCACGCTCCTTCCACGCAAAGCAGGTAAATTACCTCTAAAATGCTTCCTTCCTCATCCCTACCTCATTAGTGTGATTATCATATATGTGTACAGACTCATTAGAGTAATTATCATATATGCATATAGCCAGGACGGGTAGTAAGACGTAGTGATAACAACAAAATATATATATATATATATTTTTTGGAGTTGTAAGATTATTTTTCTTGTAGTAGGATATATATATATATATATTTTCTTTTGGAGTTGTAAGTTTATTTTTCTTGTAGTAGGAGATATATATCTCCTACTACAAGAAAAATAAACTTACAACTCCAGAGACATACAACAAATAATATCCCAATACAAGAAGAAAAACATAGCCATTTCAGTTGTCTTTGTGATCGAGTTTAATCACCCTAATTTTCTAACATTTTCTTCACCTTGATCTTCTCTTTTTTTCAACTTTATCTTCTCCAGAAATTCCTTCAGACAACACCCTAAACACTTTCTGTCCTCTCTCCCTAGTATTGTCGATGCTAAAGTTCGTTCACGGTAGGAGTTTACCTGTGAAAGGACTTTTTTTCCTACCAGAACTCTATTATATAGTAGGATATTGGTAGGAAAAAAGACCTTTCAGAGGTAAACTCCTACCGTGAATAAAGTATATCCAAAATATTACGAATATCGGTGTCATTCAAAACGCCCTGCGCCATTTAGAGTTCATTCCTATCTTTTTTTATTCCTGTATCTTCTTTCATGTATAATACCTTTAGAATAAAGAGAATAGTCGACCAAGATGGTCTTGGGGTAAAGTACTCGTTTTAGGATCCTATATTTTTGAGTTCAAACCTAGCCGGGGTCAACCGTTTTTTTTCTTGAGCAATAAAAATCCGTAACACTACTGCCTTCAGAAAGGAAGTAAAGCCGTCGATTATGGAACGTAAAAGAACCCTGGAAAGTACGTGAAAATACCTTTCCCGGCAAAATTAGTAGGCCCTTTTGTTTTGGCTCAGAGAAATTCTTGAATGCTGATATGATCAGTCAATTCATAAAGTGTACAATAAATACTTTTGATAATTAAATAAAGAGCATAAGTATCGTGTAAGCATTCTTGAGGTAGTGCTGGCATCAAAGAAGATCTAATGAGAAGAGGGCAGTAGGGGGAAGTGTTCTAGAGGTGTGTAAGAGACAAACTATGGAAGAGAGAATTGCTCTTGAAGTGTAAGGAAGTGTTATAAAGGGCATACTTTGTACATATTGTACCATATACAGCAGAAACATGTACATTGAATGTAAGAAAGATTAGTAAAGTGGAGGCAATAGGAATGAAGTTTGTGATGTTAGCTGTCACGAGGAGAAACAAGATTAGGAATGAAGTTATCTGGGAAATATTGGGCTACAGGGAATACATGAGATAGTAGAGGAAGCAAGACTGAGATGGTATGGTCATGTAATGAGGATGTTGGAGTACATGAGATAGTAGAGGAAGCAAGACTGAGATGGTATGGTCATGTAATGAGGATGTTGGAGAACATGAGATAGTAGAGGAAGCAAGGCTGAGATGGTATGGTCATGTAAGGAGGATGTTGGAGTACATGAGATAGTAGAGGAAGTAAGACTGAGATGGTATGGTCATGTAATGAAGATGTAAAAAGAAAGAGTCCAAGGAAGAGATGGAAGGAGTAGATAAAAGTGAATGTATAAGTGAGAGGAGAATGGAAGCAATTAGAGGAATAATAATGGTGTAAGAACAGAGGAAGATGGAGGCATTTTACTAAACTGACTCAGCCTCAGGATGAAAACAGATAGTGATGATAATGATGACTTTGAGAATAAATGTTCAAATATAAATGAGGATAAATAATTATTGAACTACAAACCTGATTCCTGCAGTCCACAAGTCTATACCATCTTGCAGCATGACGCAAGCTCTCGAAGACATGCAAAGTCCCGCCACAAGCTGGAACCCCGCGGCACGGACAACTGGGTCTCGGTTGGCCCACAGATATGGAAGCCACAGTAGATGGGAGTCTGTCATGACAGACATCCACTCGGCATCCCAATTCTAAAACCGATAAAATATTCACAAGTTAATTTTTTATTTTAAAAAAAAAGACATTCTCAGTTACTTAATATAAATCAGTTTACTATATTTCTTTAAAATACCATATAAAAATAAAGAGAGCAGTAAGCGAAATATAATAAGAAATTTCCTGTTTTGGTGGGTATATGGTTTAACGTGCTACTTTCACAGTAAACTAGACTGCCGATAATGTGGAGATCGAGGTTCAAATCCAAGTGTAAATATTTCCGGTATGGTTTTACCTTGTGTAGCTACGCCTTGCACAGACACCTCCCTTGACACAGATTCTGTTTCCAGCCAAATAAAAACAGTGCTGCTATCTACACCTCCCTTGAAACAACAGCTGTTTCCAGCCAAATAAAAACAGTGCTGCTATCTACACCTCCCTTGACACAACAGCTGTTTCCAGCCAAATCAAAACAGTGCTGCTATCTACACCTCCCTTGACACAACACAGGGTGGCTACAAAACATATTTTACAAAATACCCTGACTTTTCCAGGTTTTCCAGGCAACACTTTTAAATTTTCCCCGACTACTTTTTTCCAGTTTTAATGGTGGATGATGACTTGTTTTATTTATTATTGATCACATATTAGAAAAAGTTTGTATCTACTAAACATATTTGGTTTTATCAGTTATTTTAAAAATTAAATCGTTATTTTATTTAGGTATTATTAACTTTTGTTTCAGTGTTTAGTTGCGAAATTAATGAGATTTTTTAGACTTATTTTTAATTCCCTGACTTTTCCTTATTTTTAATTAAATTCCCTGACATTTCCCTGTTTTCCCTGTCATCCAAAAATTCCCTGACTTTTCCAGGTTTTCCCTGTCTGTAGCCACCATGCAACAGCTGTTTCCAGCCAAATCAAAACAGTGCTGCTATCTACACCTCCCTTGACACAACAGCTGTTTCCAGCCAAATCAAAACAGTGCTGCTATCTACACCAACCAAGCAATAATATTGTATTATATGCCAACTGAATGCATAGAAGTTATGCTTTGCTGTCTTCAATGTGACATTTGTAAGAAGTTTGCAATCAATATTTTGTATTGATTACTAGTGTATATGTACCAGTTTGTTTATTTTAAAACACACTTGTTAACACCGAGAGCCGAGGGGATAGTCGTTACGCTAGTGTATTTATGGGATACCAAATTTGAGCCAAGTTTAATCAATGTTGGTGGTCGAAAGTGGGTTTCTTATAAAAACCAGGGTTTACCTAGACCAGTGTCCCACTTAAGGGCCAACTGAATTGATTACCTATTTAAAAATCAAAATTTGTTGAATATTATCAAAGGTAATGAATAGCACGAATAAAATTGTTAAATATATTTTTTTTAATGCCTGAATTTTAAAGAAGGAAAATTTTAGGCAATATTAATTTCATTAACTTGAGGTAAAAACAATGAACGTAGCACATTCAGGAGGGGATTCTTTTTTAATAAATGCTAAAATCAAAAACTTACATAATATTTTACATATTAGTATGAAACCTGTTTTTGTATTTTTTTGCCCAAGCTCTATTTATTCAGTTCATAACTTGTTGTCTTTAATTGAACTACTCCATTTTGAAATATTACTAGATTGTGTTAAAATTATTTTTTAAATGTGTGTGTGTGTGTGTGATTACTTCTACTATAGACTACAGAAGAAAGGAAGACGATGTCACATTATTTTATGCATTGGATTATTCACACATTTTTCCTCTTTCCCTAGGTGGGCTTTCTTCATTAAATTTACACTTATTAGTTTATTTTTCCTTTTACTTTATTTTTATCATTTCCATTATTATAACCTTATTCAGCCATTGGGCCACCTCATTTAGGAAAATTTATGACAAGTGAATGAAATCGGTGTCAAAATCCTATCGACTTCAAAAAAAAATTATACCATATTGGGAAAAGTTTTTATTTAGTGTTTCTTTATTTTTTATGTTAGCAGGCCAGCCAAACTGTGACGCCCAGTGGCATGCGTGCCATATATTTGCCATCCTTGACCTAGGCAGGCCCCCTTGACTGGCTAGATTTTATAATAATATTAATATTTAGCACCGCGTCTTACTACCCGTTCGGGTTATACGCTTTAAGTACTAATTACTCTAATGGATTAGGAATTGGGGAGGTTTAATTAGAGGAAGTGAACCCGCATTTGCGTGGAGAGAGAGTGGAAAACCATTTAGGAAAAACCACCTCAGTTCACCCGACCGAGATTCGAACCTCGATCTCCCCGTCCTCGGCAGTCGAGCTTAACACGACAAGCGCGTTAGCCAACTACGCCACCGAGGCGGGTTGCTAGATTTTAAAATAAAATGGCGGAATCTACCCAAGTGTAAGATCAGGTGTTTCTCCCGTTAATTTTAACCTAACCTTGTCTGTGTCGGAGTTGTGCATCTCGCAAAGCAGGTGGTTGAGACAAAGCATGGCGCTGCGGGTGATGGCCAGACCCATGAAGGAGGCAGACGAGGCCCCGCCCTTGCCGCAGTGGAAAGCAATCACCAACTCTATGAGACACGACATCAGACCGGACCAGAGCCCCTTCAGGTCGACGTTCGCAGGATCCCCGGTCTTGCTCCACCCCAAGGAACCCGTCACGTGTGTTAGACATGACAGCATACAATCCAGCAGAGCTGTCGACACACACACACACACTCAGTTGTCTCCTCGGGGCTTTAAGTGACTTGCAGGGGTGGGGAGTTGAAATGCTGATTTTATCGTAAATCCTTAAGGACATTAGAGTACTCGAAAATTTGAGTTTTGATAGCTATTTAAACATGATTAATTTTTGTCTTTTATAAAACTTAAAAAATTCAAGTACTCTGAATTCCTGATTTTATCACAAAAATTCAAGTTTTATTAATTTGATTCAATTTTAAGATATTATTAAATAGCAAAGAGAGTTATCAATATTTATTTTAGTCTGATTTAGAAATATATACAACTTGTACAAACGTATTAAATTTATTTAAATATCAAAATTTTTGTGTTCATAGCTTCCACCCCCCACCCTGGCTCCTCCAAATTAATTCTTAGAAATATATGTTTGTGCCTGAGACGAGGACCTATTATAAAAACTCAACTCAATTCATACTCAGCTTGAAGTGAAAAATGCCTACTCACACGCATCTATAAATATTCGATTCATATGTAATACCAAATGTTTACAAAACATGGTATTTGATTTGGAATCAATTCGAGTTGGTAGGAAAAAATTCAGATTTGATTCTAAATTTAAAACCTTGGACTCGTTATGGTTTACACTTCTGGATTAGAAGAGCCAAGAAATTATTTCTAAACAGGGAGTTAATAATTCGACCCCCTAATCGGGTCTTTAGATTTTTGTTGTTGCTAGAATTAAGTCCAGGGGCATGCAAATCACAGGTTTGAAACCAGTGACCTGAACCATTCTCATCGTTCCCGATTTAAGAACACAGAGGAGTTTATACACTGGTTATCATCTCTGAGAGAACTCTATGGTTACTATTGAGAAACAGCTTGTCATTCTCTTGTTTTCATGTGGTCAATCTTCCTTCAAACACAATACAAGTTTCGCAACGCTGGTTAGCCGAGGTTGCCAGTAGCTCCTTCTTACCCCAGCACACCCCTTTTCAACATGACTGAGAGCGGGGAGATTTGGCAACAGTTAACTGAGTGAGAGCGAAGATAAAGCTTTTCTCCATAATACCCGTAATTCTCTCGGCGATGATATTGGGTGTAGGTCGGTAACCATCTTTGTAAGCAATATCGTCCAAACTACACCAGGCCACCAACCTAGGTTATAAAAGTGCTGCGTGTCGCTTAGCTTGAGGTTCAGCATGATGGTTTTAACCAGGGGTTCCCACGTTCTGCCTTTCCTCGCCGGCCGGACCAGCACGGTGCCGACGTCTTCGAGTCGGCTCTCCAGTGAGGCGCAGTCCTGGCACAAAGCTAGGAGCGCTCGATACAGCTCTTTGCAAGGCGTGTCCTCCTCCCCCTCCATTTTCAGGAGGTTGGGTAGCGGCTGACCCGGATCTTTCAACACACGGGTTATCCACCTGAAGCCCTTCTTCTTCAGACCTGTAAATAAAAGAATGAGGAAACTTTAAGAGACCCCCTTACCTCGCTTTGAGGATATTCAATAGTCAAGGATCTGAAAAAATAAATTCAAGATTTTGTATATGAATTTGGAAGAAGATACAGGCAAGGTGGATGAAAAACATATAAAAGGGAATGAACCAAGGGTGCGTGAAGTTTCAAAACTTCCAACTTAGCTTCGAAACATTATTATTATTATTATTAGCACTGCGTCTTACTACCCGTTCGGGTTATACGCACTTACGCTAATGTGTCATTGTAGAATGATTGTGTGATGAAATGAAGGACCTACAGTTTAACGTGGGATCCGAACCACGGTGGAGGACTGGCATTGGCTTCGAAACAAACGTCAACTTTGACTTCGCTTCAAAGCTCCGCCAAAAATATAGTGACAGCTAAAATACTCCATTTATGTTCAATCATAACGATTCTAAGCTCTTTCGTACATTACAAGTTAATATTTATATGGAAAAAATCAGAAAAAATTGATTTGTTTGAATAAGACGAAATATTACAAACAAGTGTGCAATAAAACAATTTCTAAGTAATTTTAGTGCATAAAGTATTAAGTTTATATAAATAACCACAATATAATATTTTTAGAAGCATAGAAAAACTAGAAGAAAATATTCCAACTTCGATTCATCTTCAAGAATATTTCATATATTCAATTTGTGTTCGCTTCGAATCGAAAAAAGTAGACTGGATACACACCTATAACGAACATAATATATTTTTCCCCACAGACTTGTTAGTCCTGTCATAGCTTCATATGTCTTATAATATATCTTAAGACTAGAACAAACACATCATCCAGCCCCCCGATTGTTAATTCATCACTGTGAAAGGGTAAACCGATATTTCACTATCGATAAATCTTTCGGCCATGCTGGGAATCAAACTTGGGACCCTTAACTCAGTAGGAATACACGTGTAGGACAAAATTAACCAGAATGAACGTTATAATTACAATCCCTTTACGAAGAACATGTTAAAAGTAAATCGTTCAACAACTGCACATTTGAAAGTGTTTTTTATCACTGAACATTGACACTAGCGAACCCCAGTGTCGATAGACTCAACTTGGCTCATGGAATGCAGCGAAACTTCCGGTGTTTACCTTAACTGTGCACATAGAACATGACTCTGTCATAAAACACATTTTAGAGGTAATCTACCAACATTTGCGCAAAGAAGGAGAGTGGGAAAACCAACCTCAATGGACCCGATCAGGATTCGAGCCACGATCTCTCCGTCATCAGCAGACCAGTCCAAGACTATCACGAGAGTGACGACTTAGACCATTCGACCACTGAAGCGGGTTTTCAGGAGCTAAATACAGTCACCTGTGTTTTTAGTGAATTCGGTTGTAGTGAACCTTCGGCCACAGTGAACCTAATTCATTGTTCCCAAGCCGCATACATTTCAATGTGTGTTCAAAAAATTCGTTTATAATGAACCTTCAACTTCAGTTTTAGTGAACAGAAAAATTTAAATTTCAATAATAAATGTCATTCTAACATATTATTATTATTATTATTATTATTATTATTATTAGTACCGCGTCTTACTACCCGTTCGGGTTGTACCCACTTACGCTAATGTGTAATGGTAGGGTGATTGTGAGATGAAATGGAGGACCTACAGTTTAACGTGGAATCCGAACCACGGTGGAGGCCTGGCATTCCCCACATTCACAAGATGTCTTGTCAGAGGTGAAGGAAGGGTTTTTTAATAAGATAAATCTGTGCCGGGACCGAGGATTGAACCCCGGCCGCCAGCATAGAAGTCNAAATCTGTGCCGGGACCGAGGATTGAACCCCGGCCGCCAGCATAGAAGTCTGACACCTTACCCCTAGACCACCAGATCACCCCATTCTAACATAATAATTCTTTAAAAACATAACTATTTGGTTGTTTAAACTTGAAGACGCCAATTCTGTGCCCGAGTTCTTGTTTTGGTTGCACAAAGCATGAGTGGGAGTACGGAATGTGGGAAAGAGATGCAGGGGGAGGGTGAAGGCTGAGCTTAAAAAGTCACTTCACTCATTGACCTGGCTTAAGTTTCGATACCTCTGTCTGCGGCAATTAAAGCAAAGACAGTCTTTTGAGTTGTATTAATACAACAGGAGTTACGGGACAATGCATTACAGTCTGTGACCATTTAATAATTGTTTTCACTAATCCCTTTCTTCAAGAGGATATATAAAACTTAAAAAAATATACTTTTCAACTCAATTTAGTTTTTTGAATGCATGGATAATGTGGAATCAAGTGTAGAAAAAAAGGAAAGATTCTAGAGAAGGATCTGGGAAAAAATATGAATTAAAACACTATACAGTAAACAACAACATATAACCGTTTTTTTTTAAAGACTAATTAATAGATTTCAACAAAGAGCGATTGTATTTGAACTCTTATTTTGTTTGTCACTAACCCACTACTTTCAAATAAAAAATATTTAAAAAAATCGGTTTTAGTGAACAAAATATATGAGTCCGTAGAGACTCATTATAACCTGAGTCGACTGTAATTGGATTTTCTCTTGAAATATGATATAACACTCATATTGAACAACACTTCTCTGTCTAACTCAACTGACATTTGAAATTAATGTTTTCGGGAATCTGATTGGTTCAAATGGAATGACCAGTGAAGCCTATAGATTGACCTCAAATTCTTGTCTAAACTATTGTTTCATAACGCACCCCAAATGATGAATGTTGTAACTACAGACAGAATGACAAAATTTATCACTCCCTTAACGTGGCTCAAGCCCGAAAACATTAATTTCTAAATCAAATATAGGCCACAAAGGCCTTCAATGCAGAGTGAATGGCATTACCTGCACGAGAACACATTTTTAAGTAGAGCGTGAGAAAGTCTAGCACAGCAACCAGTAACAGCTTATCTTCGAGACAGGCTGGAGGGGTCACCAAGAAACGCAAGAAGGTGTCTTCCCAAGGCAGGTCATACCAGACATTTTCCAACCTCGAGGTGTTGTCTCCTTGTGGAGGCTGGCTCTTGCCGTACAACAGCTTGTGAAGGGTTATATATCTGAGTAACATGGAAGAGCATTTTAATATGTTAATCATGCTATGATATATCAGTATATAGGTAAAATATAATTGTACAAAAATTAAAACATAAGCACAAATATCTTCCTCAGTAAATAGTACAATAAATATTAGGTTAGCTTCAGTTTGTTTGTTTTTCTGTGAGGATTTGGGTCTGTATTCATGAACAAGGCTGAGCGAAACAAAAGGTGGAGTGAAGTGAAAGGTACAGTGAGTCCACCATCTTTCTGCCATTAAATGCTTTCATTTTCTCCTCTCTCTTGCACACATTCTGCTATCTGTTACTCTCATCTCTTTCTTGGCCTCCGTTGTCCATACCATCTCAGTCTTGCTTCCTCTACTATCTCATGTACTCCAACATCCTCATTACATGACCATACCATCTCAGTC